>CAUYQG010041409.1:0-29304 GCA_963574415.1 Tarsius wallacei | reverse complement strand
GTCAAAGACCTAAATGTAAAATCTCAAACTATAAGAACCTTAGAAAACGCAGGAAACACCCTTATGGAACTAGGAACTGGCATCCAATTCCTGATCAAAAACCCAAGTGCATGCCATAAGAGATAAGATAGACAAGTGGGACCTCATCAAATTAATGAGCTTCTGCAAAGCAAAAGAAAGCATCAAGAGAGCAGGGAGACACCCCACAGAATGGGGAAAAATATTTGCCAACTGTACATCTGATAAAGGCCTAACATCTAGGATCTACAAGGAATTCAGATGTACAAAAGGAAAAAAACTAACAGCCTTTTAAAAAAGTGGGCAAAAGACATGAATAGACACTTCTCAAAAGAAGATATACGAGCAGCCAACAGACACATGAAAAAGTGCTCAGCCTCACTCATCATCAGAGAAGTGCAAATCAAAACCACATTAAGATACCACCTAACCCCTGTAAGAATGGCCATCATTAATAAAACAGACAACAACAGATGCTGGCAAGTATGTGGAGAAAAAGGAACGCTTCTGCACTGCTGGTGGGAATGCAGACTAGTGCAACCTCTTTGGAAGACAGTGTGGTGATTTCTGAAAGAACTAGAAATTAACCTTCCATCGCCAGAGCCCAGCAGGTCGAGGCTGTGGTGGCCGGGAGCGGCCACTGCACTCCAGTCTGGGTGACAGAGTGAAACTCCAACTAAAAAAAAAAAAAAAAAAAAAAAATTAACCTTCCATATGACCCAGCAATTCCCCTATTGGGAATATTCCTGGAAGAACTCAAATTATTCTACAACAAAGATACCTGCACACGTATGTTTGTTGCAGCTCTATTCACAATAGCAAAAACTTGGAACCAACCGTGTTGCCCATAGAAGTTGGACTGGATAGAGAAAATGTGGTACATATATGCAATGGAATATTATGCAGCCATAAAGGACGACAAATATATGGACTTTGCAGCAATTTGGATGGATTTGGAGTCAATCATACTCAGTGATTTATCACAGAAACAAAGAACTGAGTTCCATATGTTCTCACTCATGAGGTGACCTTGAACAATTATAATGCTATAAGAAAATGGCAGTAGGGGCAACTGTCAGGGGATGGGGGTGGGATTGGCAGTTGAGGGAAACTGCTGGGGAGGGAGGGGCATACCTCATCAACAAGGGTACTTGCATGATTAATGTTTGTATACCTAACCCTGAATTGTACCCCACATTTTTATAATAAATACATTAATTAGCCGAGCTCGGTGGCTCAGCCTGTAATCCTGTGCCTTGGGAGGCTGAGGTGAGTGGATTGCCTGAGCCCACAGGTTCGAGACCCACCCGGGCCACTTGGCGATACCTCATCTCTACAAAAAATTAGCCAGGTGTGGTAGCGTGCGCCTGTAGTTCCAGCTGCTTGGAAGGCTGAGGTGGAAGGATCGCCGGAGCCCAGCAGGTAGAGGCTGCAGTGGCCGGGAGCGACCACTGCACTGCAGTCTGGGCGACAGAGTGAGACTCCAACTCAAAAAAACAAATAAAAGTAAATAAATAAATAAATAAAATAAATAATTTTAAAAAAAGAAATGCAATAAAAAAGTGGGCAAAGAATATGAATAGACACTACTCAAAAGATGACATATGCCTGAATTGTACCCCACATCTTTAAAATTAAAAAAGACGTATAAGCAGCAAATAAATACACAAAAAAATGCTTAGCCTCACTAATCATTAAATAAATGCAAATCAAAACTGTAATGAGATACTACCCAACACTGATAAGGATGTTTATCATTAATAATCAAAAACAACAGGTACTGGCACTACTGGAAAGAAAAGGGGATACTTCTACACCATTGGTGGGGATATAAGCCAGTTAACCTCTGTGAAAAACAGTGTGGTGATTTCTCAAAGAACTGAAAATCGAACTTCCTTATGATCCCTCTCTGGTAATATACCCAGACGAACATAAATCACTTTACCAAAAAGACACCTGCACGTGCACTCTTATTGCAGCACTATTCACAATAACAAAAATATGGAACCAATCTAGATGCCCATCAAAAGTGGACTGGAAAAAGAAAATGTGGTATATATGCACATTAGAATATGTTGCAGCCATGAATAGGAACAAAATCATGGCCTTTGCAGCAACTTGGATGCAGCTAGAGACTATCATACTATTAATAAATGAACTATCACGGAAACAAATAACTGAATATTGCATGTTCTCACTCATAAGCATACTAGTATTCAGGGTGGGGTTGGCAGATGCTGGGCATAGCTAGCAGAAGAGGGAGGAGGCACATGGCAGCACAATGGGTACCTGGTCCACTACCAAGGAAGGAAGAGGAGCAGCTAGAAACCCAAACTTCACCTGCGTGCAGCCTACTTATGTAGCAAATCCTCACTTGTACCCCACAACTCAAATATTTTTCAAATATTATTTTTTCACAGAAAAATTGTTAGGTAGGTGCTATGTTTATTTCCATTTACAAATGAAAAGATGAGACCTAGAGAGAAGTTAATAAAATTGCTCCAAGTTATAGAATGAATAGGTAGATGAAGTTGATTTTAATTCCAAGCAATCTGACTCCAGTGCTTTTCCTCTTAGCTACTCTTATAAACTTTCTCAAAATATGTTATGATTTTTCTTCATGTATATTTGCTGAATTGATGAATTTTTAAAAATGTTACAAGATAGCCTTCCTATAGATTATACAGATCTAGAACATATGAACAAGTTTGGTTCCAAGAGTGCATTTGTAAGTACAATTTGTTGGGGTTTTTTTTGAATTGGAGTCTCACTCTGTCACCCAGGCTGGAGCGCAGTGGCCGCTCCCAGCCACCGCAGCCTCGACCTGCTGGGCTCCGGCAATTCTTCCGCCTCAGCCTTCCAAGTAGCTGGAACTACAGGTGCGTGCTACCACGCCCAGCTGATTTTTTATGTTTTGTAGAGATGCAGTCTCGCCAAGTTGCCCAGGCGGGTCTCGAACCCGCGGGCTCAGGCAATCCACTCACCTCAGCCTCCCAAGGCATGGGATTACAGGCTGAGCCACCGAGCCTGGCTTACAATTTGTTTTAAGTTCTACAAAGTTAGCCTAGGTACCCAACCAACACAATCTGCTATATGACACTGTATGTATTTAATGGGCTATCCTGACACCTGGTGGAGAGAATAATACATAAAAAATGTGGTTGTACATTGTTAAAGTCCATAACTTGAAGGTTTGTATGTAGGAAACTTATTGTATACATGTTCTATCCCAAAAGATCTTTGGCATTTTGCAATTTCTAAAAATCATTGCATTAGATAAGATAAAATTTCAGAGTCATGGACATAGAACTAAGTCTTGAATAAGAGCTAAGTATACAATAACTAAAAAGAGGTGAGTTATAAAGTAACATTCCCGGGGAATGTCCCCCTAAGATGGGGGACAAAAACGTGGTGAGGTGTCAGGAGGCAGCATAGTGTAGGAAAGCTAGACCTTGGCATGATGCAGTTCTTGGTTTTTATTCTGCTTGTGCTGAGTACTAGCTGACTCACTCGGTTAATAATTTTATCCACATCCATTCAATGTTTGTTGCACTTTTGGTATGTTTCGGGAACCACTACTTCTTTCTGAACTTCAACTCTATCTTATATAAAGGGTTCATGGTTCTTACCTTGAAAGATTTGAGAAGATTCAGTGGGACATACAGAAAGGTACAACTTAGGGGTCTTCTATGAGTGGCTTTCCCATCTTATTGCCAGGTTGTCCTTAGCCAGGGGCCAAAGCGTAAATTCAGTTATGCAGGCAGGAACCAGAAAAGTGATTATAAGCTTCTGAAAAGAATGGGGTAGGATCCTCAAGCTGAGGTCCAGGGTTAAGTTTAGAGTGAATCACTGCAGCCAAGGGTAGAAATTCAAGTCAAACCAGGAAGCCATATGTCTGATGCTAGACAACAAAGGAAAAGCATGTTAGGATCAAGCTAAAGTGGGGAAGGATGTGTTCCAGATTGTTCCACTGATCACTTGCTAGCATCTGAGGTACATCTGTATGACTGGCTGGAGTCTGAGAATGGGTACTGTTAGCAAGGAAGGTCTTCCCCTCACTCCTGATATCTTTGAAGAGATATTCCCCAAGCCTGACCTCTTGCTCTACTATTACTTCTTAAGGTAAATGAATTACCTGGGTGGAGGGCAACAACCATTGACCCATAATTCTCAATTATTTAGAGTCAATCTATCCAAGGTTCTGAACATAGAATGTGGATTTTCACTGTCCTTCCTTTTGCCCCTAGACCAGTGGGATGTAGTGACCTGTGTAAGTGTGTCTAATTTACAGATGAATATTTATCTCAGATGAGCTACTCACAAGTGTAGACTAGGATTTCTTAACTTTGTCACTGTTGGCATTTTGGACCAGATGATTCTTTGTTGGGGATAGGATGCTCTCCTATGCATTTTAAGATGCTTAGCAGCATCCCTGGCCACTACCTACCAGATGCCCATAGCATCCCTACAGTTGTGATAACCCCAAATGCCTCCAGACATTGCCAAATGTCCCCAATCACAAAATCATACCGCATCCCTTTGAGAACCATTACCCTAAACAGATGTGGGATGTTGGCAGACTACTTGGATCTGGAACAAATTATGTCCTCTAATTTTGCATAATCAAAAGCAAACTTGATATGTTGGCCTGCATTTTTAATCTTCCTTTTAACAATGACAACTTGTTCAGAACATAGATGAGTTCTCTTCAGAGAACACAAGAGGATTGTTTAGTGTGGTTATGTAGGTCTTAGATAGAATGGAGTTACATGAATGTTTTGTCCCTGAGATAGATTTTCATCTCCCATACAATGCTTGGGCAATTATAAAAGAGATGGCCATATGTCCTGCCACTGGCCTGATATTTGCAGCTGAAGCTCAAGGGAAGGCTCCATTGGGTCTTCTGAATATCCAACTCTTAGATGAGTCATGAGTCATAGTTTCAGTTGCTGATTCAAAGGTAGTCCTGACCCCTTAGCAGACTGGCAACCTCATCTAAGCAGCTAGCTGGCAGGTAAACCAGTTGGCTCTGGTCCCAGCTACATTTTCTGGAAAGGCAGAGACAAGATGCATTCTATGACTGAGGAAGTTCTCTGCGTGATTTCTGCAGACAGTCAAAAACCAAGACTGGGCCTGAAAAGTTTGGACTGGGCATTTCAGAGGTTGCTTACCAAACTTGGGCAGTGTTCCAGGCTGAACATCACCCATGGGCATTGTGCCCCAGACAGACCCAATTCTTAGAGCAGAAAGGCTTCATTTTCAGCTCTGCAGAGGCAACAGCCTTTAGGCTAATTAATAAATCATCAACGCATTTGTGGTGTGAAAAATGAAATATTTATGCTCGCCAGAGTAATATTTCTGTCTTGCAGTCCCATGCTCTGTTGATGCCTGATGGAGGATGAAGTAAATACCAGCTGGTGGAGAATGAGTGGAATATAATTACTCTCTACAAAGTTAAGTGAATATTAAAACACAGAATTCACAGGCACTGGCGCTTGTCCCTCCTGAATCCACTGCCCAGTAAATGGCATCCTGACCTGATGTTTGGCTTCACTACAGCGTACAGCAGGGATCTCAGTAAAGAGCTTGATTTCAGCAATGTGGAAGCAGCTAGGACACAGGTCTCAGAAAGGTAACAAGTCGACCACTTTGTAGGAGCATGGAGAGATTTTTCTGATGCCAAAGAAACAATATGATACTGTGAAAAGAATGTGGCTCTGGGGACAGATAGACCAAGTTCTGTGTTAGTTACATTTCTGACATTTATAAGTCATGTGACCTTGAACAAGGTCTTTTGTCTGTGTGTACCTCAGATTGCCTGCATAGAAAATGTGGTGATACTGCATCATGTGATCAGTGAACTGTGCTTCAGAAATTAATCAGCAAAGTTTTGAATGGTGATATGGAGATAAACATGAAAAGTAAGGAGAACTGTAGAGAGATTGGGTAAATAATCCACATGTGTTAAGATGATGGCTATGGAATGCATAGGAATACTTGTGAAAGGCAAGGTTTGTCAGGTGATTTTTGAGACTGAAATGTGGGACTCATGATCTCATAGAAATAGAGAGTAGAATGGTGGTTACCAAAGGTTCAGTGTTGGTTAGGGGAGGCAGGGAATGGGAAGATGTTGGTTAAATGATATATAATTACAGTTAGATAGGAGGAATAAGTTCAAGCATGATGACCATAGTTAATGAGGATATATTATATTATTGAAAGTGCAAAGAGAGCAGATGTTGTGTTCTCACCCTAGAAATGTGAGGTGCGTGAGGTAATGCATTTGTTAATTAGCCATATTTAACCATTCCGCAATATATATATACTTCAAAACATCAAATTACACACAACAAATGCATGCAATTTCATTTGTCAATTACCTTGAAGGCTGTGAACCTAAGCAACGGCAAAAACAGTATTCCCATGACACTGACTGGAAAGTTCAGAAGGCAAGCACGCTTGATGGGGGCAAGAGCAGAGTGAGCTGCATTTGGAGGTGAAATCGAGGTGAGCAGTCTAAGAAGACTAAGTCGTCAGTGGAATTTCGCCAGCCTGGTAAAGTATACACACACTTTTACACTCTTAAAAGTATGTATATGTAGGATTATGTATGTGTTATATATATTCATGTAAATTTCACCTGAGAATTGCTTAGGAATACTATTTTTTTGGTACCTAGTCAGGCCTTCCCATCTTACAGTTTGCAGATAATTTTGGTACTATAAGCATACAAATAATTTGTGTGCCTCATGATCCGAGCCATTTTGCCATCCAGGCAGCAAATAAAAAATTGGCCAGGATTTCTGGTCTGCTCTATAACTCTTTGAACCACCCACACACAGACGTAGTCACTGAGCAATATCTCCACCATGAAAACACTGCTCATCTTTCTCTGTTCCTTTCTGAACTCTTCTCTGCCTTGCATTTCTCATGATGAACGCCTTATAGCCAATTCAAGTACTGCCTGACCAGGTCCATTTAAGTTTGGGAGGATTCACCCTAATGACAATTATTCTTTCACCTTTGCCTGGACGTTACTTTGAAGGTGATTGTCATCCCTGCTTAGAATCACTGTGTTGTTAGCTTTGCCCAGTATCCAGGGATGCAGGTACACGGTGTCCAACGGAAAGTGGATGAGATTTAAAAGGTATCTTATCTTTTGTGTGATCCCATCGGACTCCAAAGTATCTGTTCTTAAAGAGCAGTAGATCTCTGCAAAAATATGACAAGCCATCCATGAAACAATTGCAAACGAACAAAGTGTGCACTTGAGTGCTTTAATACTTAATAGTTAGATATTCTAGGAAGAAGAAGAAAATTCACCTTTCTTATCATCTATATGCAATCACTATTCTGAGACTGTTACATAAAATATCTTATTTAATTCTTATGGTCGTCTTGTAAGGTAAGCATTTTACAGTTGGGAACAACCTCAAAGAAAATAGGAACATAGTTTGTCTTCAGCAAAAGGAAAAAAAAATGTGATGATGGAAGGATTCAAACATAAATCTATTGTCTTCAAATGTTATATCCATTCTATCTTTCTTTCTACAATCATACATTGATTCCTTTCCTTCTTCCCATTCCCTCCCTTTCTCCCTTCTCTTTTTCTTCATTTTCAAAACGTGCGGCAATATTGTTAGCTGCCTAATATTGATTGTGTTCAAGGTGGTAATGTGTCAGCTTCTTTTAAAAAGTCACATTTCCAAGGTTTCTCGTAGATGAATGCAGCCAGATGATATGGTTCTGGTTAATGTAAGTGGAAAGGATGAGCTTACCTAACTATTCTTTCCCCTTCCTGGAAAGAAGACCTGAAAAACATCTGTCTTGAGGGCATCAGGCGATTTGCTGATATGCACATAAGACTACATAAGACTACATGATCAAACATAGGTTCTTGGTCTTAGAAAACATGTTGGACCTGCCTTCTCAGCCTGAATTGCCTGCCTTGTATTTATTCAACATTTATTTTCAAGACTTTTTTTTATTTGTAGTGAAATGCAGTTCCTCACTTGCTAAAGATGACAAGTGATGCATTAATACATTAAGAAAGCTCATAATCTCTCATTCTCCACTCAGTGGAAACCCTGGCAACTGGGGTTTGATGTGAATCCTTCCCATACTCATTCCACATTTGCTCTATATGTAAGAAGATATATGTTCATAATCACAAATATCTTTTTCATATATTGATGATGTCTCTATTTTTCTGGAACATGCTCTTTTTTTTTCTACTTATATGAAAATATGATTTGGAACACTACTATTTAAAACATTTAGGTATTCACTAGTCATTTTTCTCCATATGTCTGTAGAAAAGTTGTTTTTAAATAGGAGTAATTGTGCACCTGCCCCACGGGGAGCATTTGCCAACGTCTGGAAACATACTTGCTTGTCACGACTATAAGAGAGGGAGATGCCAGGGAAGACAGAGGGCAGAGAGAGGCTGCTAAATACTCTACAAGGCACAAGACAGGCTCCCACAACAAAGTACTATCCATTCCAAAATGTCAAGGTTTAGACTGAAATGTCAATATGAGGTTGAGAGATCCTGCTCTAGAGGATTTCGTAATATAGTTGTACCATAATTTGTTTAAACAACTGCTACTAATCAGCACTAAGATTGTTTCTGACAATGTTGAAGAGAACACCATTGCCCATATGCATTTGAGATAATGTACAAGTTTTTTTGTTTGTTTTTTTTCTTCTGAGTTGGAGTCTCACTCTGTCACCTAGGCTAGAGTGCAGTGGCACATGATGGCTCACTGCAGCCTCGACCTCCTGGGGTTTAGGCAATCCTTCCACCTCAGCCTCTCCATTAGCTGGGATCACAGATGCTTGCCATTATGCCTGGTTAATTTTTCTGATTTTTTGCAGAGGCAAGGTATCACTATGTTGTCCAGGCTGGTCTTGAACTCCTGTCCTCAAACGATCCTCTCACCTCAGCCTCCTAAAGTCTACGGATTATAGGTGTGAGACACTGCCCCCAGCCAAGTATTTTTTTTAAGAGTAAATTTTTATTCATGGAATTGCTGGGACAAATAATATGCACAGTTAATATTTTGATACTGCTGTCAAATCACCTCCTAAAAAAAGTTTCCTTACTTCATACATTTGTAAAATTGCAGCAACCATTGCTTATTTCCCTGAATCTTCATCTAGCATTAGAGATCAGTATTTTAATTTTATGAACCAAAGAAATTGTTGTTTAATATTCACCCTTGGATATGAATAATTTTATTGGTTATTTTTACATAAAATGCTTCACTCGTGTTTTTTACCTATTTTCTTTCTGATTATTGTCTTTTTGTCTTATTGATTTATAAAAGCTCCTCTTATGTAGTAGATGGGCATGCTTTTTGTACTGAATATGTTAGAGTTGAATATGTAACATTATGTCTACCTTATCCTGCTACCTAACTGGTTTGGGAAAGAGCGAATACAGGAAGGCTATAGATGTTAGGATATGTTTCATTCATCATTAATTAATCCTGGTTTATCTGTGGATCATATGTGGGTACTTTAGGAAATGCAGTAGAAAGAGAGTTCATCCCTGTCCTCAGGTAGCTCAGTCTAGATGTGGAAGACAAAGTACATGCATATTGTCTTCTTTTAATCTTTTCTGGAAATCAAGGGCTTAATAATAGCACTTCTCCTTCATGCACTGTTCGATTGAAAATTAAGATTTATAATCAATAGATGGAATATCAAATTAGTTCTTATTTTACTAATCATAATGATACTGGAGAGGGAGAAATATATAAAGGAAGACCCAAAAAACCTGGGATTTATTTATAAAAAGTTGTTTTATAAAAAACATATTCTTATATGTTCAAACTTCAGTCACCTTCAAGTACTCTTCATTTGATGCAATACATTTATCAAGCCTATCGAGATGCTTTTTCCACTGCTCAGGACAGTTTTTAAATTCATCATTGTTGATGCTTTTTAGTGCTTATGCTATCTTTTTTCACCTCTTCCACATTGGCAGACGTTTTCTTCTGAGGACTTTTTCATCCATGGAAACAAAAGTAAAGTTGCCTAGGGCCAGATTGAGTGAATAAGAATGGTGGGGCATGGGGATCATGCCGTTTTTGGTCACTGCTGAACACTCGGCATGGTGTGGACAGGTGTCTTGTCATGGTGAAAGAACCAGTTACATGTTTGCCACAGCTTGGGATGTTTTTTCTATAAATCGTCACACTTCCAGATAAAAACTTTGACCATTTTATCTGGAGGAGCAAATTCCTAGTGTACTACAAGGGGCCTGCTTTCCAAAAGATAATTCCAGTTTTTTTGGGTGTTCCCTCTCATACTTGCAGATCATAGACCTAACTGGTCTCCAGGATTAGATGAATAGATCTCCCTCCCCGCGTTGTCATCAGTGCCAGGACAAATCATTTGAAAACAAACTGGTAGATGAAGTAAAGGGTGGAACATTTTTTCACCTCTTCTATATTGGCAGACGTTTCCTTCTGAGGACTTTTTCATCCAGGGAAACAAAAACAAAGTTGCCTAGGGCGAGACTGAGTGAATAAGAATGGTGGGGCATGGGGATCAGGTCTGCAGGTCTCCTGGACAGGAGCAAGACATTTATTTCGAGCTTGGTTACATTGCAGAGACAAGTGGAGAGCACACAATATGTGCTCTCAGAGGAAGAGGGAGTCTCTGAGTCAAACACACCGAGTTTGTTTTTTCCACTTTTACTAATAAACTAAATCACTTCAAACACCATGGGGGAGGAGGAGGGGAAAGGACAGCAAGAGGCTGGGAATATTATTTTAGGTCATTATTAGTGAACTTTCAGCAGAAAGGAAAAACAGGAAATAACTACTGCCTACTTTTCTGTTATAGAAAAGTCCAAGTCCTTTAAAATGTTCCACCCTTTACTTCATCTACCAGTTTGTTTTCAAATGATTTGTCTGGAAGTATGTCTATTTATACACATCACCTCTTCTATTCCATCTATTAAGTATTGTTTCGTCCTTTCACCCTTTGCACTGATCTTTGAGATCAATATGGTAGCAGTTTCCTTCACATTCAAAGTTCTCACAGTTCCGTCTGTCATTTACCCTGATCACTTGCTATCTTCCTCCTCCAACCTTCCAGGTGAGGTATTGTCATACTCAAACATAATTAGGATAGCTTAGGAGATCCTTGTTTCTTTTTGTTTTGTACTTATTTTTCTATTCTTACATTAAGTCAATTTCCATTTCTCACTTAACATCCTAAGAGATGTTCTCTATTTATAATTTATTTTATATATTTTTTTTTTGTGAGTCTTTTTTCTTCACCTTCCACTGCTCTCTCTTACTATATAACATGTTGTTCACTGGAGTACAACTCTCTCCTGTTTTCTCATACTCTAGTTCCTGTTAATGTATGATTGTAGCAGACAACTATATATTAACAATTGTGAAACTTATATTTTCTTATCTAAGCTGCAAACACACATACACATGCCCATACCTGCCTAAAGCATATAAAACCTAGCTGTCACATCACCATTTCAAACTGAGCATGCCCACTTTCTATTTTTTGTTCTATATTTGTTTCTGTTAATATTATTAACATCTGTTTAATTTAAAATTTAGGTGACAGCCGGGCTCGGTGGCTCAGCCTGTAATCCCGTGCCTTTGGGAGGCTGAGGTGAGTGGATTGCCTGAGCCCACGGGTTTGAGACCCGCCTGGGCAACTTGGCGAGACCTCATCTCTACAATAAATAAAAAAATCAGCCAGGCGTGGTAGCGCACGCCTGTAGTTCCAGCTACTTGGAAGGCTGAGGCGGAAGGATCGCTGAAGCCCAGCAGGTAGAGGCTGCGGTGGCCGGGAGCGGCCACTGTACTCCAGTCTGGGCGACAGAGTGAGACTCCAACTCAAAAAAAAAAAAAAATTTAGGCGTCATTTACAAGGCAGTTCTACCTATTTTAAGAATTATAGGTTCTATCATTATTTAAGAACTTTTAAGTCTCCATATTACCCAAAAGATAAAAAATAAAAAATTCTTGGAATTTTAAACATGTGTCTATGTTCTTGCGACGTTAAATTTTATGTGTCAACTTGGCTGGGTCACAGTGCTCTGATAAGTGGTCAAACATTATTCTGAATGTTTCTGTGAAGGTGTTTTAGATGAGATTAACCTTTAAATTGTTGAACTTTGACTGAAGGCGATTGCCCTCTATAATGTGGGTGGGCCTCATCTAATCTACTGAAGGCTTTAATAGATCAAACACTGATCTCCACTAAACAGAAGGAACTCTACTAACAGACTACATTTGTACTGAAATTGCAATTCTTCTCTGGGTGTTTAACCTGCTGGCCTACCCTGTAGATTTTGGACTTACTGAGCTTCCACAGTCTTATGAGCTAATTCCTTAAAAGTACTGTCTCTCTCTCTCTCTCCACATGTACAAACACACACACACACACACACACACACACCTGGTCGTTCTGTTTCTCTGAAGAACCCTGACTAATAGAGGACCTACTCCTATATTTTTAAATGAGATCATTCACTTTTTCGTATATTAAAAAAAAGAGTAAGTAATCAAATGAAACAAAGAAACAAACAAAAAAATCAAGCAGAACAAAAGTTCAAAGCGACCATCAACACAAGCCTCTGGTTCAACCATGTCAAAGCTCTGGTCGTTCTAGATACAAGACATTCTATAATGTCTTTGTGCTGTGTTACATATTGGTCTCTAATCTTGGGATACACTTCAATTTTTCTTGCCTGACTTTTCTCCAGGCAGATTTTTATGTGACCTTCTCCGTGTTCCCATAACACATTGTCCCTATCTTTATTTTGTCAAGTCTCACACTGAATGACAATTATTTACGCCTACTTTTCTCAAAAAATGTAAACTCCTTAAAGACTAGAACTCACAGCCTTAGCACTCAATGGGTCCTAAACTAATCTTTGTGGAATGGAATAGATTACAGCTAACTTCTGCCCATTAAATTTATTTCTGTACACAGAAGATATAATCAATTCCTCAAGAGGAAATCAAATCTTGCACCCTCCCCACTTAGTCCCTGACATTCAAGCATTATTTACCTTACTAATTATTTCCACATTGAAGTCTATTCTAACTTCAAGCAGGAAGCCCAGAGGGCCAAAATGAATGATCCCTAGGACCCAAGGCCATGTAGCCCATTGGCATCTCTCAAGGACCCATGACCCATGAGAGCAAACAGCTAGTGTTGAACACATGCAGAAGGTGACTTCAGAGGAAGCTACTACTTCTTGCTCTACTCGAAGTAACATGTGCAGAGATCACCTCATAAGACCATCCCTGTCTTTCTTTAAACTTTGAAGAAATGACCAAGTCCTTTAATCATTGGGTGTCCCTTGAGGGACAGGGCTGTGCTCTTCTCCTTTTATGACTTCCCATTATGTACAAAAATAAATAGAAAAATAAGAGTCTGTTTCTCAGTAGTTGATAAATATTGCCTTGAGTTGAATGATATGGTATAAAATGTCTCAGTCTGGGATGCTGCTTTATTTGAAGTAAAGAGAAATGGGTGTGATGAGTTTTGAGTGAAGCTAGAAAGGACCGTGCTTTTTCCCAAAAGCTGCATCCATAACATTACAAGTTATTACTCCATCAGACCCTTAAAGATGGGTCATGAGATTTAGGATAAGATATATTAATCTGAATTTTGATTTTAGCTTTTACTATATTATGCAATTACTTTACTGGCTACTATGCAATTATTTTATTGCTCTAGTCTCAATTTCCTCATGTGTAAATTATGTCTCATAAATCCCTTCTTCACAACATTGTTGTAAGAAGTAAATAAATTAAAATATGTCAAACTGCCTATCATCAGAAGTCCCTCAGTAAAATGGTTGCAGAATCTGAGTCTTCAACACTCTCTTTATTACAGACAATCACAGTACTTTTTTTCCCTTACTATCTGTGCTGTAAACCTTGCCAAAGGTTTACTATGTTAACCTTGCAGTAATAAAGAAAAAGCAGCAAACTAATTTGGAAAACTTCCAATAGCAAAAACATCTATTAAAATTTGAAAATAGTATAAAAACTAAATGACCACAAAAGCCTCTCTGTCTGTTTTGCATGGGAACTAGAGGTGAACTTCATATTTGTAGTTCTTAGTTTTCGCTGTTTGCTTCCAGAAGACAATTTAAGTGCTGGTTATTAGAGCCTGTCAATAAATTTCAGAAGTGAAGCAAATCTTGTTCAACTGACTGACAGCTACAAATTAATTTTGCTTTCTTTAAACAACTAACCAGTCTCATGTTCATGCAGCTGACATGCCTCACTGTGTGCTCTCTTGGCCCAGCGCAGCGTGGCCCGCCCATCATCATGTAGTGCAAATTATTTTGCCTTCACTCAGCTTTTTAATGGGAAGACAGTGCAGTTTGTTAACCAATACCTGATTAATAGAAGACTGTAGCTCAGAATTCTGCCTGTTCAGACATACATAGGCACGTTAGGAGACGTTTATAGCAGAAATGGCCTCATAATTGCAGAGGGTCAATTCAGTTCTATTTGTGATTTCTTATCACAGTTCATTCAGTAACAACATTTGACCAAATACTATGTTAAGTGCTGGGATGAAAAGAAAAATGCTACTTAATCCCTTCTTCTAAAGATGCCATAGGCTAATAGCAAGAAAAGCACAAATGAGGACAATTTGTTATAATTATAGCTATAATAAGCAATGAGGACATAAAGAAAATGGTGATTATTTCATGGGCAGAAGTCAGGGTATGAAAATACTTCTCCAAAGAGGTCACTGACTTATTAGTATTTGTCTTCTCTTTAAGTGAAGTATAATGTACATAAAATAATGTTCACATATCTTCATCGTATAGTTCAATGTATTTTTGCATTTTACATACGCACATGTAATTACCTCCCAGATCAAGATACTGGATGGGACATCTTGTTCTCCCATGAGGGCTTCTTTATCTTTTCTTGGTTAATCCTTTCTGTCTTTAGGGTGAAACTGCTATTTTATCACTATGGATTCATTTTGCCCATTTTTGAATTTCATATTAATGAACTCATGTAGTATGTTTTCTTTTATAACTGACTTCCTCAGCTCAACACTTGTCTGTGAGATTCATCCCTGTGCAGTGTGCACCTGTAGCTCTTTTTATTGCTATGAAGTATTACCTTATAGATCTTGGTACTTGAAGAACAAGGACGAGTTGCTCCCAGGTGCATGGCTGGGAAGAGGCACGGCATAAATTTAAATGTGGTATATTTGGGGAGTAGCTGTAGTTATATTATAGGGATTTGGGGATTGATACAGGAGATTGGGCTATTAAAAAAGTTTGGGGCTTCACTGGGAAGAATGCAGAATATAGTGCAAGATGCTGGGACTCTATTGTGTAGAGTATCCCCCCCCAAATTGAAGATGTTTAAAGTAGAGGTATGGCATGATAATGTATAAGTGTTAGATCTACTATTATGGCATAAACATGACAAAGGTATGGAAGCAAGGAGAATTCAGAGCGAAGGAACTAAGGGATAGACCATCAGGATAACCCAGGTGGCTTGGTGGAGGTCAGGCAAAAGAAAGTAGAGTTAGCAGAGAGAGAGCAATATGTTTGGAGGTGAATAGGAAGACAGGAGGGAGGAGTCAAGGAAAACATTGGTTTTCTGGCTTGAAAAACTGAGTTGTAGAATGAAAGAAACAGTTGAATAAATAAGAAAATTTTGATGCTCATTTGAAAGTGGGGTGTGAGAGTAAGTGGGAACAGCCAGGCTCTGCTGATACACCCTTATTTTACCCCAGATACCCTTAATCTGACCCATGCTGACCTCAGCATCAGCAGCACAGGAGATGGATCAAAACATCCCAAGGAATTATGCACATTTAATTTACATCGGGGTTTGAATTCCCGAGCCTGCTTTTCTGTCATTTTGCCATTTCAAAGAATAGCATACCAGGGCTTTTTATTCCAGCCCTGTGGTGGTGCCCTTTTTGAGAGAATAAATCCCAAGTAGTGTTGCCAAGAGCCAGTGACATTTGCCATGTTTGAAAAGACCTCATTTTGAAGAATGATTATTGATTCTTTTTCACATTTGAGATCACTCCTTTGATGATGCTTTTTACTGGCCCTGGTGAGTGACCCTCAGCTGTGTCCCTGGCTCCTTGACATAGCAGTTTACCCACAAAGAAGAAGGTGTTCTTCCAAGTGGCACTTACCCTGAACCTGTCCACATGAAAATCACTGTTTCTCTGAATATTTCATCACACAGAGAAACTTCTCCGAGCCTCACCTGGATTGAAAACATATTTATAAATGGAAGTATGTATAGTGGAATATGTAGGGAGGGCAATCAGAGGCATCTTCATTTCATTAGAACGAATGGTAGCAATTCTGGGGCTATACTCACAAGCTGTTCTAAGGAGAAATAGTATTGGAAGGAGAAGATAGTAGAAAGGCGTAGAAGACCAGGACAAATTATAAACAATCTATTGTAATTATGCACAATTGACTCCCAAGGAATAAATATTGAAAAGAACTATTGGGTATGGATAGTGTCACTGCCACAGAACAAGGTCCTAATTTCTGTTTTTTAGAATCCGAGAGAGATTTACCCATATATCTTAGGAATCCTGACATCGCCGGTGAGCATTAAAAGTGAAACCTCACATTCAATGGCAATGATAGTTTTGTGAGCCTAATGGGAACAGTAAAAGGAGAGAATGAAGCTTCAAGTCTTGGTATATACCCTGCATGTTTGAAATGTGCTGTTTATTCTCTATTACACATGTCCCTTGATATTACATTGCCATCAGAGTGTCGGCAAGGAGAATAGACAGGAAACTAACTGTCAATGAATTTCTAGGACTAGAAGGAACTTTTATCAAACACTGATTTAAGCCTCTTAAGGAATAGTAGAGCCAATGTATTTCAGAATATATAACATATCTTTAAATAACACATATTATATAATACATGCATAATAGATAACATATTCTGAAATATATTAGAAAATATACAAATATATATTATACAAACATAAAATACATGTAAAATTATATATAGCTGAGTACTATATGTAAGGTAAGCTTTAAATTGTGACTAGGCCAGGCATGGTGGCTCATGCTTGTAATCCCAGCACTTTGAGAAGAAGAGGAGAGAGGATTGCCTGAGCCCACAGGTTTGAGACAACCTCAGGCCACTTGGCGAGATTTCATCTCTAAGATATATAAAAAAATTAGCCAGGCATGGTGATGCACACCTATAGGTCCAGCCACTTGGAAGGCTGAGGAAGAAGGATCACTTGAGCCCAGCAGGTCAAGGCTGCAGTGGCCGTGAGCATGCCACTGTACTCCAGTCTGGGTGACAGAGTGAGACTCTGACTTAAAAAAAAAATTGTGAATAAAATATTTAGCATCATGTATGTAACAAGGGAATTAATATCCCACCTTTTCCTTTAGACCAATCGTCTGCAGTGGGCATGGATACTTCTGTTTTAGACCTGAGCACCCAAACTTTTTTCTTAATGACTCTGTTGCCTGCCTTCACTGAGATTACTACACAGAGAGTCTATGCGATCAACTTGGCACCAAGTGGTCAAAATAAATCCACAAAGAATGGACAACCCTATTCACTGAATCTTCTGCCTTCTCTGGATATACTTTCTCCTCATGTCAGTGCCTTAATGAACCCTGATATTGCTTCAGAGGTGCTTTGTCTACTTTACAGATGCTTATTAGCCCAACTAAGAACTGAACTTATGGTGGAGTTTGCTGCCTTCCTATGACTGAGGTATCTACACAAGACTATGGCACAAGGACAGGACCTGTTTTTGACAGATAATATGATATGTATGTTTTTCCTCCTTTAAAAAGCTATATTTTCCCTTTTTTCTACATAATATTAGAACAAAATACTTTCATTTATATTTTTGCATCAGCCTTTATGTTACCTTTTCAAGAGTTCATATGTGTTGACAAGTTAGTTTATTAGAGTAGTTCTCAAGTGCTAATGTACATTATAATCACAGGCGAAGTCAGTTTAAAGTGCAATTGTCTAAGCCCAGTTTCAATCTTACTCAAATAGACACTCTAGGTAATGTAAGTTAATACTAAAATAGTAATAATGATTCTGATAACCTCCATTGGTTTAATCAACGTAAACTCTTCTTTAAAATTTAGTCTCACTTCGGTTATGGAATCAAAAACATCCTGTGACTTGATTAACCTCTCATCATTTGAGTTCTGACTGCTCATGAGAGTTGTTAAGGGCTTTATCTGTCTCAGAATGATCTGCCAGTTCATTTGATTGGAATGTTTTGGATTATTAGAGGTATGGCTTCCTAGTCTGAAGTCCAGTGAAGAGTTGGCTATTGCAAGTACCACACCTTTCATGCATTTTGGAGTAATACACTTACAGGTGGTGTTCAATAGTCCCAAATGTCCTTTACAAGGGCATGAAGCAAGGAATCAATGTTTCAGGCAAACAACAAGCAAGTAAAAGTATCAAAAACTAGGAAGAATCTTGAACTAGCAATTGGAACTAACTCAGAAACAGTTATTTGAATTCCAAAGTGTGTTAAAGTTGAAAGCACTAGAGAAATCACATTGGTAAACAGAAGAACAAGCATGGACCTGAAATATGTACTGTTGGATATTGGGCTCAGGGCAGCTGTTTTACAGACTTTGGGGTCCCACTCACTCAAGTGCAGATTTTTCCACTTTTTTGATTACTTTAAGACCTCAAGAGTCTTCTGAAAAAACTTAGAATCTTCTTTCTTTTTAAAATATATATTAGTTGGGCAATGTTAACTGCTATAATAAAAATACAATATCTCAGTGCCCTAAGACAATAGAAATATATTTCTTGCTGGTGAACCAGTATCATGTGAATGTTTCTGGTCAACAAGTGACTTTCCCCAGACAATGATAGTGGAACTAAAACTCTTTCCAACTTGGGGCTTAACCTTTCCCTTGAGTGTCACAGTCCACGGCAAACAGCTGACAGATGAGAAAATAGAAAATGAAGAAAACATATCCTCTTTTTAACTGCCTCTGACCAAAAGGAACAAGAAACAGTTTCATTCTTTATCTTTGGCAAGGTCTTGTCACATGGCCTCATCTAGATTCAAGGGGTCAGGGAGTCAGCAACTATAATCCCTGGCTGAACACTCACTTTCCAGTATCAACTCAGTAGTAAAGTTGATTTTTTTTTTTTATTCTTTGTGCTATGATCTGAATGTTTGTGTTTGCCCCAAATTTTTATGTTGAAACTTAATCCCCAGTGCGGTGGTATTAAGAGGTGGAGATTTTGAGATATTGTTAGTCATGAGAGATCTGCTCTCATGAATGAGATTAGAGCTCTTATAAAAGAGGTCTGAGATAGCTTGCTTTCCCCTTCTGCCATGTGAGAATGCAGCAAGAAGGCTGTTATCTATGCAGCAAAAAGTGGAAACTCATCAGACAAAACTCTGCCAATGCGTTGATCTTGGAATTCCCATTTTCTAGAACTGTGAGCAATACATTTCTGTTGTTTTAAAGCCATTCAGTTTATATTTATTTATTTATTTATTATATTCAGTTTATATTTTATGATAGCAGACTAACCTACATGTGGAAAATCCCTTTCACATATATACAATGTTTGTGCTCTTTATCATGTTGGAATTTACCGAGAAGGTCTTTCTCCTAAGACTTTTCAGTCTGAGTGAGCCCTGCCTTTTAGTAGCCATTTAGCCATGGTTATCTCGTGTATGTCCTGCTTGAAATTATAATACAAAATTTATTCATTTAATAACAAAAGACAACTTCAATAATATTAAAATTCTAACTTGCGTTTTCCTTCAGAGTTCTTCAGAAATTAGATTCTAAAGGACCCAGTGATCTCTTTTGTTTAACACAATTTTTAACAATGTGTAAACTGAAATAAAAGGCTGTTACATATATTTTTAAAAAATGATTTTGTTTTGCAAATGTAAAGCAGAAACCAAACCTAAAATGGGTTTGTTGGAGAAGCTGGATTCTATAGAGCTAGATATTCATGTGGCCTACCAGACTGTATGAATTCCTGGGAATGACCTGGTTCTACATGTTTTATACTTAGATGTGAAGTTGATGTGTGTGTCCACAAGGCAATGTTGCTAGAACGTAGAACGTTCTCTTTCCTAATGCTGGCTAGTGACTAGGTGTTGCTAAGGTGATGATTGATCCATATCATTGTGAACAGTATAATTGAGGATTAGGGTTTGGCTCTACTTAGGAAGCCAGTGCTGTCCTGAGAGACACTGCCTGGTATTATAACTCGAATGATATCTCACCTCTCAGGCTAAGCTTGAAGAGGGCAGTAGATAATTTTACTATCGGGAAAAGTTATACTCTTGATAGGCATTGAGAAAATATTGATCTGCCATTTACGTTGACTCTGTCATGACATCAATTGTCTAGCTTTTAGTGACACATGCATGCATATTTATTATGGACATATTTCGATTTATATTCCACATCAATTTTAACAGTTGCAAACCTTGAGCGCTGGCAAATTTTTTATTGAGTGCTTACTATGTACTTGGCACTATAATGGGTATTTGGGAACACAAACACTATCTAATTTATATCTCACAATAACTTTATGTGAGAGTAATATATTATCGCCATAATACAGAAGAGAAAAAAACTGAGACTAAGAGATGTTTTATTTCCTACTCAAGGCCATAAAACAATCAAATGGCAAAGTTGTGTTTTTACATGCAGCTTATCCAGCTCCAGAACCTGAGCCCCAGCCTCAGTTTGAAACAGCTGTGGCATCTCATATGTACTTTCCCATTTATTCATCTAATACATAAATATTTATTCGACAGGTACTGGGCTAAATTTTAAGAATATAGCAGTATATAAACCAAAAAGATAAATGTTAAGTTACAATTATATAAATAATCATTTAAATGCAGTCGGGGACATCAGAGGTGTCCCTGAGAAGGAAGCACTGAAGCTGGGACCTAATGCTAGGTACACAGCCTCAAAAGAAGGACAAAACACATGCCAAGCAGAGAAAGTGATGTGTGTGCAAGCCCCAAGAGAGGACTGGCTGGTAGAGATTCAGTAACAAGGAAGGTCAATGTTGCCGAACCATGGAAAGCCAGGCAGCAGAGTGGCCAGAGAGAAAATTGATGAAGCAGGTGGGGGAGAGCTCAGAAAGAGGCCTCAAAGCCACACAGATGGTACAGAAAATGCAGACCAGCATAGACAGTACACACTGTTAGAGATTCTGGAAGGTTAAACACTACTAAGGGCTTTATTTGGTTTTTGTATTTAATGTCTTCAGCCATAATCATTGACAGTACATTAACCCTTTGTGACTGGGCATTTTTCATAGGATTAGCCTGTTTTGTCCTTTCTTATAGAAGATTAGGGAGAATAAATTGCTCGAAATGTCATCTATATTCAGAAAATCAGGTAAGAAAGATTTTCCAGAATATTGAGTTAAGAAACGTCACACTGTAGAATATTAAATATACTAGATATGTGAGCTATGACATTTTGAATGATAAAATTGCAAATAATCAGAATGTAATTAAACACTATAGAATTAAAACTTTAGTAAATATAGCTTACTTTTCTTTGAGACTTACAGTTATGTTTAAATATCTTACTAATTAGTATCCTTGTTCAGTTTCTCCCAACTTCCCACCAAAAACACAGTTGTTTCCATGAGACAATGAAACAGTCAAAAACTTATCTAAAATTAAAAACACTAATTTTAGACATCCTGAAATCTGGAAACCATATAGATAATAATAATCATCTGTTAAACATCTGCTAAGTACTGTATTAAACACTTCATCTGTTAATTCTTCCAACAACCTTGCCAAATAGAACTTTTAATTTTTCAATTTTAAGTGATAAAATGAAAGGCTAATATTTTAAATAAATTGTCCAGGAAAACACAACGAGTAAGGGTGGAAGTGGGTTCTGGAGTCTGTGCTTTTAACCGCAACACCTCATGGCTTCTCACCTAATGGATGCAGTTGTCTCTGATTTTTACATAAATGCCAACTTATACTCCAGAGAGCCAGGGATTTTCATGTGCTTCATACAGTGAGCACAGACTACTGCTAAGATGACGTTTCTTTTCTTTTTCTTCGTCTACTATTTCTAGAAAGATGTGGCCTACCCTCTTTTCTGCAGGGCTACAGCCCAAATGTGGCTTGCAGTATTCCAGTCTGAAGCTCAAGCACCTTCCCTCCCAGCATATATAACATTCCCTTTGTGCCGAACTGAGAAACTGGGTAAATGCCATCTATTTTTTTTTACCTCCTTGCCACCAAAACTGCAGCAGAATGAAGAGAGTGGGTGGGTACGAGTGCTGATCTGTGTCTCCCACTAGGTGTGGCAAGCTGGAGGATAACGAAGGCTGTTTCAGAGTTGTGAGAAAGCTCAACACAATGACAGAATACGACACAGCTCCCGACAGGTCCTTAGAGCTGAGGCATCTTATTTAGTTGAATTCATGCCACAGATGTTTTTCTATGGGTAAGCAAACAATTCTGCCAGGCAAACCACTTCAGGAAGGGAAGTGTGGAGCTGTGCCTGAGAGCTGTCCCTGAGCCCCACACCACACCTGAGGCTCTGCAATGGCTGTGCTGGTTCCTGACCTGGCTGATGCAACACCTGCAAGTCAGGTGAGTGCATGAACAGTTGTAATATGGTGTTGTCTTGTTATATTTGACTTATTTGAAGTTGCAGAATTAGAATGAAAAACAAAGGTAATATTCATTGTCTATGGGGGAACGCCAGAAAATCTCCACAAGGGAAGGAGTTATAAGAAAGAGTTTTTTAAAGCTAGACTGACAGGGAAAAGAGGACTTATAGGGAGAGAGAAAATTTGATAAATGAGAAAAACTAAAACTTGTCCAGAGAAATGAACAAACATGGCATTGTTAATAAAATTTATCTACTGGTAAAGATTTTGTGAGAAATTTAGCAGTGAGCATCCCGTGACCACTGCATATGTTCTTCAGACTGCAAAGAGATGTGATTTATTAAGGGCATAAAGAAGTTTCTGAACCACCAAAAAGCGAGGAGTGCAGTCCTTACTCCAGTATCACTTTATGGCCTGTTCTCTCATCAGTATTGAGCAGTAGATACTCAAGGATTGCAGTCAATAGATTATTACCCTATGACCACAGCCATTTCTTTAATAACAACAACCACAAAAATTAACTTGATAGCATTGTTGTCAAATCTTCACATATTCCTTTTACTTCAATTCCTAGCATTCTTGTGCTCCTGGATATGATTATTCTGATTTGTTCCCATTACTTCACAAAAAACGCTCTTGCCAAGGATGCTTATTTCTACCTCATTGCCTAATCCAAGGACTTCTGTCAACCCTTATGGAACTGAGTGCTCTGCAGCTTTTGTTGCTGTTAACCACTTTCCATCAATCTTTCTTTTGCTTTCCATAGTGCTCTATATTCAGGTTTCTTACTGTGACAGGTGGCTACCTGTTTGTTTTTCTGGCATCCTCTTCCCTGGGAGTGGTCTATCCCTCTCCAAACCTCACCAATTCAGTTGCAGTGGATGCAGTGGCAGTGATGTTACAGTGTGGCTGTAGTCAAAGTTGGCTGGTCCAGGGCTGGGAGTCTGACCCAGGTGGGGCCAATGACTGTTTTGGGGGAGAATTTTGGGATAGATCTTATAAAAGTTCTCTCATCGAGTATTTGAGTTATTAGATGTAAACTGATACTGAAGAGAAGTTACCATGTACATTAGAGAAGTAGGTTTGCAGTAAGTCATTGAAGGATGGAGCAGACACAGAAAGGAAAAATATGACTGCTGGTGTTTGAAACCCAGAACTGCCGCTTATTGTGTATCCTCTCTCGCCTTTGCTTTTTTATTTCCAGAGATAGCAAAGGAAGAATATGGAAGCTTCAAGTCAGAGAAGTATAGGCCAATGGGAGAAGCTTGATGTCTCTGCAAACAACACTGAAGGATTTGGAGAGATCTTGGAAATTGAGATATTCTTCCCAGAAAAGGCAGAATAAATGCTAGGATAATAGAACAAGCAGTTGCTCCCCACAAAGGGATCTCACACTGGAATTTTTTTTAAGTTTTCACAAAAAATTAAGAATATTGATATAGATGGATAAACCAGTGTTCAGACAATAGATAATTAGAGGTAAAGAAGACTTAAAACCAGAACAGCTTCTCACAGTGCATATGCTCTCTCTCCAACTCAGCAGGGATTTTCCAGTACCTTTGTTTTTCTTTGTTCTTGCTTTCTCTTCCTCACTTCTGCCTTTTTCTCCTTTTTAAACTCCTCCTTTTTCTTCACGGACTGATTAGGTACTTTTTAAAAAAATGAATAGTTTTTTGTATAAAAATGCCATTTTATTAGCAATAACAATAGCTAATCTGTATACAGACACTTAAAAAGAGAACATGACATCTTTTGCAAGACATGAGAGGAAATCACTGAGATGAAAGTGATTTCTTCCTCTTGTGTATTTCTGTAAGGTTTATTATCTAGATCCATAGTTCACAGCTTTGACTCCTCACTAGTCACCTGGGATCTTACTAAATAAATTCCTAGTCAGAATCTTAATGTATAAGCAGATCTGCTCTGGTGGAAATGGGTATAGAAACCAAAGCCTCATTTTCTTATCAGAAAAATTCTTAATCTTGGGTAGTGGAAAATACCCTGTGGGCTATTTTCTAATCTACTGAAAATAAACTATTATCTTTCTTGTATTCTAATTACCAAAATGATATTCATATAAATTTAAATATATAAATAACCAACCCTAAATTTACCAAGCATCCTGATTTTTACCAAATTAATAGGCAAGAAAGGATGTAGCATTACATTATAAATTTGTACCGTCTTAATTATTTTTTATTCATTTTTAAAACATTTTTAATATATATTTTATTTTATTCTAAAATTGTGGGGTACAATTCAGGGTTAGGTATACAAATATTCATTGTGCAGGTACCCTTGTGATGAGGTGTGCTCCCCCAAGCAGATCTTGATTACTTCAATCCTCCCACACACCCCCCCCCCACCCCGGGAAATTCCCGCTTCTGTCAATCCTTTTGTTATGGTATTACGGTAGTTGTTCAAGGTCCACTTATGAGTGAGAACATGTGATACTCAGATCATTGTTTCTGTGAAAGATCACTCTGTATTATAAACTCGAATTCCGTTGCTGTGAAGTTCATGATTTTGTTCTTCTTTATGGCTGCATAATATTTCATTGTGTATGTACCACATTTAAAAAAATTCAGTCCTCTTTTGATAGGCAGCACGGTTGGTTCCATGTTCTTGCTATTGTGAACAATGCTGTGATAAACATACGTGTGCAGGTATCTTTTAATACAGTGATTTGAGTTATTCTGGGTATATTCCCAGTAGGGGGATTGCAGGGTCACATGGAAGATCGATTTTTAGAACTTTTAGGAATGGCACACTGTTTTCCACAGAGGTTGTACTAGTTTACACTCCCACCAACAGTGTAGAAGTATTCCCTCTCTACCACATCTTCTCCAGGATCTGTTATTTTTTGAGTTATTGATGATGGCCATTTTGACTGGAGTTAGGTGGTATCTCAATGTAGTTTTAATTTGCATCTCCTTGATGACTAGTGAAGCTGAACATTATTTCATGTATCTGATGGCTGTTCGTGTGTCTTCTTTTGAAGTGTCTATTCATATCTATTGCCTACTTTGTGATGGGGCTGTTTATTTTTTTCTTTTCAGCACATTTGAGTTCCTTGTAGATCCTTGATATTAGACCTTTGTCAGACAATTGGCAATTATTTTTTCCCAGTCTATATATTCCTGCTTTCTTGATGGTTTTTTGGCTTTGCAGAAGCTTGTCAGTTTAATGAGGTCCCACTTGTCTATCTTATGTCTTATGGCATGGGCACTTCGGGTTTTGATCAGGAATTGGTTGCCAGTTCCATCTTCTATAAGAATGTCTCCTGCATTTTCTAAGGTTCTTATAGTTTGAGGTTTTATATCTAGGTCTGGGATCCATTTAGAGTTAATTTTTGTGTATGGGTATAGGTAGGGATCCTGTTTCAATCTTATGCATGTGGTCAGCCAGTTTTCCCAGCACCATTTACTGAAAAGGTTCTCCTTTCCCTGGTAGTGGGTGGTGGAGGCTTTGTTGAAGATGAGTTGGTTGAGAAATTGAGGTTTTGCTTCTGGAATCTCAATTCTATTCCATTGGTCTATATGCCTGTTCTTTTACCAATACCAGTCTCTTCTGATTATTGTAGCTTTATAATAAAGTTTAAAGTCTGGGAGTGTGATATCTCCTGCTTTGTGCTTTTTGCTGAGGGTTGTTTTGGCTATTCTTGGCTGTTTATGTTTCATGTGAATTCCTATATTGTTTTTTCTGGATCTGAGAAGAATGTTGCCGGTAATTTGATGGGTATTGCATTAAATGTAGCTTGCTTTAGGTAGAATGGACATCTTAACAATGTGAATTCTTCCAATCCATGAGCATGGCATATTTTTCCACTTGTTTGTGTCATCTTTGATTTCTTTGAGCAGTGTTTTGTAGTTTTCATTGTAAAGGTCTTTCATGTCTCTGGTTAGGAAGATGCCAAAGTATTTCATTTTATTTGTGGCTATGGTGAATGGAATTGTGCTTTTTATTTGGGTTTCTGTTTGTTTATTATTGGTGTATAGAAATGTGATTGTCTTTTGCACATTTATTTTATACCCTGAGACTTTGCCAAAGTCCATTATCAGTGCAAGGAGGTTTTTGACTGATTCTCTTGGGTTTTCAAGGTATACAATCATGTCATCTGCAAAGAGAGATAGCTTGTCTTCCTCTTTTCCTATTTGGATACCCCTGATCGCCTGCTCTTTTCTGATTGCTCTAGTTAGGACTTCCAAACTATATTGAACAGGAGGGGTGAGAGTGTGTATTCTTGTCTTGTTCCAGTTTTCATGGGAAATGTTTCCAATTTCTGTCTGTTTAGCAGTATGCTGGCTGTGGGTTTCTCATAGATGGCTCTAACTATTTTGAGGTGTGATCCATCTATGCCTAGATGTTCAAGGTTTTTTATCAAGAAGGGGTGCTGGATATTATGAAAAGCTTTTTCTGCATCTAGTGATATAACCATGTGGTTTTTGTTTTTATGTCAGAAGATGTGTTTAATTACTTTTGTGGTCTTATGAATGTTGAGCAAGTCTTGTATCCTGGGGATGAAGCCTACTTGGTCGTGGTGCATGATTTTTGAGATGTTTTGTGGAATCCGGTTTGCTCGGATCTTGTTAAGAATTTTAGCATCTATGTGCATCAAAGATATTGACCTGTAGTTCTCTTTCTTTGTTGGGTCTTTATTTGGCTTAGGTATCAATCTGATTTTAGCTTCATAAAATGATTTTGGAAGACTTCTGTCTTTCTCAATCACCTGGAATACTTTCAATAGGATTGGTATCAGTTCCTCCTTGTATGTTTTGTAGAATTCTGCTGGAAAACCATCTGGTCCAGGGCTTTTTTTTAGGTACATTTTCTTATGACATAGTCAATTTTCTGGATTGTTATTGATCTATTTTGGTCTTGATTTCTTCTTGTTTCAACCTAGGGAGGTTGTGTGATGTCAGAAAATCCTCCAATTCCTTTAGGTTTTCAAGTTTGTTGCAGTCTCTGATAATCTTTTGTATTTCTTCAGATGTAACTTCATCTTTGGTGTTTCTGATTGTGTTTATTTGGAATTTTTCTTTCTTCTTCTTGGTCAGTCTAGCTAAGGGACCATTGATCTTGTTTATCCTTTCAAAGAACCAGCTTTTTGTTTTGTTGATTTTTTTGTATTATCTTTTTGTCTTCTGTATCCTGGATTTAGGCTTTTATTTTGGTGATCTGGATTCTTCTGCTGAATTTAGGGTTTTTATGGTCTTGCTTTCCCAGCTTCCTTAGGTGACCTGTTAGGCTGTTAACTTGTGATCTTTCTATTTTCTTCATGTGAGTTTGTAGAGATATGAATTCCCCTCTTACTACTGCTTTCATGGCATCCCAGAGATTTGGGAAAGATGTTTCTTCATTTTCATTTGTTTCCTGACATCTTTTAATCTCTGTTTTGATTTCTGAGTTGACCCAGGAGTTGCTTAGCATCATTCTATTTATTGTCCATGTCTTTGTGGGTTTTGGGGGAACTTTGTTGGTGTTGGTATTTATTTTTATTCCACTGTGGTCTGAGAAGGTGCATGGCAAAATTTAAATTTTATGAAATTTGTTTATGCTTGATTTATGGCCAAGGATGTGGTCAATCTTAGAGTACATTCCATGTGGTGATGAGTAGAATGTAAATTCTGTGGTTGTTGGGTGGAATGTTCTGTAGGTATCATTTAAGTCCATTTGGTCAAGAGTCGGATTGAGGTTCCAGATTTCCTTGCTGATTTTTTGTCCTGATGATCTGTCTAGGGTTATGAGTGGGGTATTAAAGTCCCCAACTATGATAGTGTTAGAGTTAATATCTTTTTTAAGTTTGTCTAGAAGTTGCTTTATGAAAATTGGTGCTCCTATGTTGGGTGTATACAGGTTTAGGATGGTTGTTCCTTGTTGATGGATTGAACCTTTTCTCATTATTTAGTGACCTTCTGTATCTTTTAAAATTATTGATAACTTAAAGGGTATTTTGTCTGAGATTAAGATTGCAACTCCAGCTTTCTTTTGTGTTTTTTTGCCTGAAATTTTACTTTCAATTCTCTTACTTTGAGTTGTGATTGTCCTTTTTGGTGAGATGAGTCTCTTGGAGACAATATATTGTTGCTTCATGATATTTTATCCATTTTGTCATTCTGTGTCTTTTCAGTGGTGAGTTTAGTCCATTCACATTCAGGCTAATTACTGAAATGTGAGGGTTATCCCTGAGATGAGGTTCTTATAGATGTGTTGCTGTTCCTATTTGTTTGTTATCTTTCTTTTGGTTTTTAGGTTGATTCTTGTGTGTTTTCAATCTTTTCTCTGTTCTCTTATGAAGAACGTTGTTGTTCTTTTTCACTTTTCTTCTGTGTTTAATACTTTCTTAAGTGTTTGTTGTAGAGGTGGTCTGGAGGCAGCGTAAGTTCTTAGGGATTGGATGTCTGGGAAAGATTTTAATTCTCCCTAATTGATGAAGCTTAGCTTAGCTGGGTAGGTTATTCTTGGTTGAAATTGTTTATCTTTGAGAACTTTGAAGATTGGACTCCAAGCTCTCCTAGTCTGAAGTGTTTCTGTAGATAAATCTGTTGCTATTCTAATTGGTCTTCCCTGGCAGGTAGTCTGACCTTTTTCTCTTGCTGCCTTTAGGATTTTTTCTTTTATAC
>CAUYQG010041408.1:0-20302 GCA_963574415.1 Tarsius wallacei | reverse complement strand
TATAGTCTTTGCTGGAACTGGCTCACACTGGCTCACCAGAGCTGATTGTTCAGAAATTTTGTCAGTTATTAACTATCATTATTTAGAATCACATTTATAAGCTTGTAACTAAATAGACCACATAGTATTTTTTTTTTTTTTGAGTTGGAGTCCCACTCTGTCACCCAGACTGGAGTGCAGTGGCCGCTCCTGGCCACTGCAGCCTCGACCTGCTGGGCTCTGGTGATCCTTCCGTTTCAGCCTTCCAAGTAGCTGGAACTACAGGCATGCGCTACCACGTCTGGATAATTTTTTGATTTATTGCAGAGATGAGGTCTTGCCAAGTTGCCCAGGCGGGTCCCGAACATAGTATTTTTAAAAGGTAATAAATACTGAAAATTCATCACTTCCTAACATTTGACTACACTTCACTATTATCTATGAGCTCTGAGGTTATTTATGTCTATTGTATCTGTATGGCAGAAGTCTTATGTAATGGCGTGCTACTGTTCATCTCTTCCCAACTTTTCCCAATATCACTGGGAATTTAGTCAGCCATTGTGGGAATATTTACACCATGGAATTGGTAAACAACAAAAACTACAAATCAGGGCTTGATTTATTGTTTTATTGATTATCTAGACTTAAAGTGATGAAGAATATGTTAATAAGACAATACCTGAAAGTTATCTTGTCTATAGCCATTTGCAACAAACAATTGTGCAAAATGTACAAACAATTGAGGAAATATTCTTCTAGGATTTGAAAATTATCATCCAGTTCAGTAAAGAAGGAGTCATGTCACTGACAAATGAGTTCCGACATATTTTATTTTCTTTATTTTATTTTATTTTCTTCTTTCTTGGTAATGAAAACCAAAGTGTCAAGCAATATTTAGACGCATTCATCAATCACAACCATAGTTTGGCTTCAGATATAAGTTTGACAAAAATCTTTGAAACATTCTTTGAGAAGAGGCTGGCTATTTAGAAACTGCAATAGGATTACACTTGTAATCCTAGCATTTTGAGAGGCTGAGGTGGGAGGATTACTCGAGGTCAGGAGTTTGAGACCAGCCAGGGAAACATATTGAGACCTCATCTCAAAAAAAAAAAACAACTAACTAAATAAAATAAAATTAGCCAAGTGTGATAGCACCTACCTGTAGGCCCAGCAATATGAGAGGCTGAGGTAGGAGGATTGCTTGAGTCAAGGAGTTTGAGGATGATGCCATAGAGTACTTGTTTAAAGAGTCAGAGTCTCTTCTGTCACCCAGGCTGGAGTGAAGTGGTGCAATTATAGCTTACTGCAGTCTCATGCCAGACATGGCTTGTAAGTAAAACAATCCTCCAGCCTCAGCTTCTCAAGTAGCTGGAACTACAGGCATGCACCACCATGCCCAGCTAATTATTAAATCTGTGGTAGAGACAGGGTCTCACTTGGTTTTCCAGACTGGTCTTGAATTCCTGACTTCAAGCGATCTTCCTGTCCTCAGCCTCCCAAATTGCTGGGATTACAGGGGTAAGCCACCACACCAGGCCTGAGTATTGCATATTTTATTATTATTTATAAATAATGTGCCATATAACCATTATATCAGTAAAATGTACAATACATATGCACACATATACAAACTTTTTTCCCCAAAAAACCTGGTTGTTCAATATTGAACCAGTATGTCACTGGTGGAGATAATCACATGGTGTAATAATAAAATATTGTATGTTTATTTTTAAAAATATGATCTAGATTATACTCTCTGAGAGTGAATGCTTGTCTTGAGACAAACACATGTATGCCTGATTCAATGGTTACCTAATTGGATGACCAGGAGGGGCCTTTATGTATTGTTAGTTTTGTTTCCTAGCTTTTAAAATATATTTAAGATTGGCCTTTATGAAAGATCAAGTCTACTTTTGACTCTTCAAAAGATGGCTGCCTGCACCTCTCACCTAACTGCAGTATTAGTGAACTTAAATTACTACAGCTTGGGAAAGGGCACCATTAGGGATTACTGTACTGGCAGATTGAGAGTATCGGAGACTTTCCCTACGGAGGTCTGAAAAGATGGAGCTCCTGAAAGTGACCTGTGTATAGTCAGTAAGAACAAAAACTGGGATTTATCCATTGGCTGACTCACTCTGAGGGTTGAACTTCTTGGAGTGTTTCTTCCTTGACTTACGGCCATATCCTATTTTAGGGGGACCTGGTCTGGAGTTTCAGGATTAAGTGAGGTGGAGTGGTGGGCATGAGGTACTCACTGATTCAAGATGGCGGGGAGAGCAGCCCTTTCTCCAATTTGCACTTCAATGGAAGAAATGGGAAGTTTGACGCTATTTTAGACAAGTTCTGCTGCTGGGCTATAGAAGTGTGTAGAGAAGTCAATGGGGGGGGGAGTTCAGCCCCAAAATGTACACATGGCTTGTTATGTTAAGATTAGCTCAGCTGTGAGGTGGAAGGGGAACCAAGACACAGTGACACGAACATGGTCATTTCTATGTTGGAAGGTCATTCCCCACCCCAGGCCCTGAGAGGACATTTGCTTCCTAGGAGGGGAGGCAGATACCTATAGGAGGTAGAGAATTGTGAGAGCATAGTATTCTGTGGGATGGGGGAGGGTTCAAGTGAACGAGGTGAAAACTTAGGAGACAAGGTTAAGTACTACAATTTTCTCCTTCTAGAACTTTCTTTCCTTGACTTTCAAAACCTGCCATCCTAATCTTCTGGTAGCTGCTTCTCAGTCCACTCAGAGGTGAAAAGCAGGCCTTGAATGTCAACGCACATTATTGATAATTAAATAAATCCTTAAAAGAAATCCAGAAATGGCTCTAACTTTGTTTCTTATGAGGTGGTGATGTGAAGAAAAAGAGAAACTGCTTGCCTAGTTCTGTTACCTGGATTCTGTGTCTGTTGCCATTGTTCTATGCTGGGTTCTTGATTTTGCCACAAAAAAGAATTTCAGAGCAAGTTGAAAGTAGCAAGGCAGTCAGTAAATTTATCAAAAGTGAAAGCAACAGACTAGTACACACTTCAGGGTGAAGTGCAGGCTAATACAAGAAAATGCCCCACTGGGTCTTTGGCTTGTGAGTTTTGTGAGCTACAATAATGAAGAAATATTATATTAAAGGGGTGGATTTTTCTAAAAGACGGGTAGGCAATTCCTGGAATTGGGGTGCCCCCAATTTATTACTATGAATGGACAGGGTCTGAATTGTCATGGTTCTGAAGAGTGTGTCATTTAGTATGCTAATGAGCATATTATGAAGACAAAAGTGTGACATGCCTATTTTTGGTTAACCTTTGCTATTGAGGTTCATGCTTCACATGCTCTCTCAGATAGTCCCTGCCCTGGTGGTTATCTCCCAACCACAGCATCCTGAGTAGACTGCAGCAAACATATTGGATGACAGTTTATTCTAACAGATTTTTTTCTAGCAGCTGTGAAATTGGGGCAGTCCCTGCAAGAGTTTCCATAGGTTTCTGAATTTTCCTGTAGCCTCCTACAACCCTGATATTTTCCTACACTAACCTGCCTGCTCTAATCAGTTCTGGACCCACAATCTGGGAAGTGGGAACAGGGAGAGTGCTCATTTTAGTTATGGTTTGCAGTGAGATGGAGATACCTTGGTGGGGAATGGTCACTGTTGTTTGGCTAGGGGCTGACTGGCCCTTCTGTGTCCTCCCCACTTCTGCCTGCTGGGGTCCAGGACAGTTTGGATCAGATGATGAGCGCCATCTGCAGGTATAAAACCGGAGGCAGAAGAAAATATCTGAATACTGTTTAACATCAACAAATCAGGAATGAAAGCCCAATAAACGCTTTGGTCCATCTCTGATTCTCTTCGTTCTGAAATTCAGCTTCAGTGTGATTAAGAGACAATATGTGAGGTCCAGCTCTGCAGGAGAAAGAAGCTCTAATGTTGGCTGACTCTAAGAGATCTCACCACCTCCTTTACAAACAGTCCATCAGGTGAGAACTGCCTTGCTTCCCCATCGCCATCATTCAGAATTACCTGCTTCTGTGCCCCTTCTCCACCTTATTGTTGGTACGGTGGGAGAATGTCCCGCTCCTAAGGCTAATGTCGCCGGAAGTCCCTCCCATCTTCTCCCTCGATCACTTTCTTCAAACTTCCTTTCACTTCTTTTTACCAACATTTAAACGCACCTAAGCCTCTCCAATCTTAAATATATTTTAAAAGCCAGGAAACAAAACTAACAATTCCCTGCTGGGGTAACCCATGAGCTGTTGTCCAACTTCTTCCCCCTCACAGTCAGGCTTCTGGAAAGAGCTGGCTATGCATGCCTTCTCCACTTCCTTCCCCATCTTTCAGTTCTCTGCCCACACCATATCCCTCTCCTCCCTCCTCACCAGGAGACAGTGCTTGCTGCGTTCCCCAGCAGGCCAACAGACACTTCTGTGCCCTGAGGTATCAGTAGCGCTGAAGTGATAATCCCTCCCTGTGACTTGAAACACTCTTTCAGCTGTGGTCAAGGATACACACATTCCCAGCCTCTCTCCCACCTCTCTGGCCACCACAGTCCTCCCATCTCATAGATGCCTTCATTACTCAGCCACTTCTGGGCCAGCTGGGGCTAGCCACAGAGGCATGCTTGAGCTTTGCCTTCTCTCAAGGCTCATATCCTTGAGTGAGTCCTGCTTTCAATATCGCTTTAGAATCCATCCTTTCCTGGCCCCCCTCTGCCAGCACCCCAGTCTCAGCCACCCTCATCTGTCACCTGGGACACTAGTGGCTGCTTGGCTGACCTCTCGCTCCCCACTCTAGCCACTGTGGAGCAGCTAGAATGATCTTGTCCACGTAAGTCACAACATGGAACCCTTCCCCTTCTCAACCCTCCAAGGCCAACTCCTGATATCCTTGGGTCTCAGGTTACATGTCACCTTCCCATAAGCTCTCCCTGAGCCCCCATACCTTCCCATTTGGTCCCACACCTTTCCAGAGCACTTAATTCCACTGTGTCATAACATCGGCGTCCCCCACAGGAGCTCAGTGAGGGCTTGGTAAGTACAGGACACCTCGTAAATATTCCATAAAAAATCTGTGAGTGTATTGTCTCCCACATTTCTAGACATGTAGTACTAACCGACCAGGAAGCAAAAAGCAGAAGGCAAGGTAAAATTCTGGTAATCACTTTGGTTGTTGAAAGAAGTTCAGGAATGGGCAGCATAGATTCTAAAAGGGTCCTCGTGTGTAAGCCGTGTAATTCTTTTGTAAAATGTCGCCTTGCGACAAAAATGAAACTAGCTTTGTTTGGCTCAGGGTCTGGTGACTCAAAGCTGCTGATTTTAGCTGTGGTTTGGGTGAGTGGCCGGTGCGGGGGGCCCCTGTGCACAGGTGGAAGGTGGCCAGAGGCCTGGGGTGCGGATGGCCAGCCCCGAGGGTTAATTCGCTGGACTGTGGGCCGGATGCGAAGATGGGGAGCTGGGGGACGACTAAGTCCGTTCCTGGGTGAGTTGTTTACGGCCGAAGGCAGACACTAAGAGCCGGGAGGAGTTTTCCAGGAAACGAAAGCGAAAGAGTCAAAGTTAACCGCCTGGCGTCGGGGCGGCCCCGGCAGTCCCGGCAGACGAGCCGAGCTGAGGATGGCTGAGCCCTGCGCCTTCCCGCTGCTGGTCGAGGGGTCTTGGGGCCCCGACCCCCCGAAGAACTTGAGCACCAAGTTGCAGAAGTACTTCCAGAGCCAGAAGAGATCGGGAGGCGGGGAGTGTGAGGTCCGCCAGGATCCCGAGAGCCCGTCCCGCTTCCTGGTGCTCTTCTTCCCGGAGGACGGTGAGGGGCGCGCGGGGCGGGGCGGGGCGATCGTGGCGGGCGGCCGAGCGGACTCGGAGCGGACCGGGGGCGCTGCGGGTCCCCCGCGCGCGGCGCTTCCAGGCACTTCCCGGCGCGGCCTGGAGGTGGCGGCGGAAGCGCGCAAGTGGCTCTGTATCCCTTTCAGGATGCTTTTCTGCCTTTCCCCGTTGTTACTGTTATCATGGGGGGAAGGAAGGTGGTTTAGAAACGCGAGGAGTCACGGGGATTCCTCGTGGTTCTTGGAAATTCCCAGGGGCCCTGGGGTCACTTGGGAGGGGGCAGAGGCGCTGTCTGAAATCGCCTGGCCTGGGTGTAAATGCAGAGCCCTTGCCGCGGCCCCCATTTGTCGAGGGCCTGCGGGTGCCTCTTCCCTCAGTGTCGGGTGGTCCTCAGATTGGGAGCAGGGATGACGTTCTGAAGCGATTGCGGGTTGAGAGTTTTGAGCTTTGGAGAGAAAGTTGGGAAGGTTCCCCCCCTTAGGGCTTTTGAGGGGCTGAGTTCTTCCCACTCCTGTTTCCATTCTGGAAGGGAGGCCAAGAGCCCAGGTCTGCGATGGGAATCCCCTGACCTGCGCTCCCAGGACGCTCCTTTTCCACTGGGATCTTAGAGACGTGTGGGAATCTGTCAGGATCTAGACAACCCCTAATTCCGCCTGTTGGTGGATTTGGAGAAGCACTGGGGCCAAAGGAGAGGCACGGAGGCTTAGGAGGCCATGCAACTGGAATGCCCCAGCAGGAATCCAAAGAAGATAAATGAAACAGAAGGAGGAGGAGGGTGTGTAGATAAGTTTGAAAAAAGTGAGGAAAGAAGGGGACAGGAGACCTGCTTGGCTCATAGCCCTTATGGAAAAAAAGCACAATGTTTTCCCAGCATTGATTTCACCAGGGAGTGCTCAAAAGAGCCGCTGTGTGATGTGTGTTTCCCCTTTTGGGTTTCACTTTTCCAAAGTGTTTTTCCCACGTTAATTCCAAAGATCCACATCACCATGGACCTGGCCCTTAAGGCTACCTCTTTCTGTCTTAGAATCCCATTATCTATAGGAGGAGATCTGCCTTTGTCTCAATCACCTGGAGGGCAGATTCACTAGGCACATTCCCAGCTCTGTTGTAGAGATTTGGGTGCAGTGTGTGTGGGTGGGTGGGAAAGCGACATGTAACCAGCACCCCAGGTGACCTTGATGCCTTCAGAGTGTCTATTGTTTGACAATCCCAAGTGAAGCTTGGCAAGACCTCATCTCTACAATAAATTAAAAAAAAAAAAATTAGCCGGGCGTGGTAGCGCATGCCTGTAGTTCCAGCTACTTGGGAGGCTGAGGCGGAAGGATCGTTAGAGCCCAGCAGGTCGAGGCTGCAGTGGCCGAGAGCGGCCACTGCACTCCAGTCTGGGTGACAGAGTGAGACTCCGGCTCAAAAAAAAAAAAAAAAAAAAAAAGAAAATAGTTATACAAAATATAAACTGCATAAAAAATGCAGACACCATGGCCATTGCTTTGCTAAGCTCTGATGTGGTCACATGGCTCTTTGAGCACTGGCTGCTGTGTTTTTCTAGCTTTGGCCCCCTCCTCTATCTTAGGGAGGTGAATATCCTCTCTCTTTCTTTCTCTCTCATTTACCTTCTAAATAAACTATATTTTTCAACCTAAAAAAAAATACAAACTGCACAAAAGATAATTTTGTGATAATAAAATCATTCCATTCTAACCCTCAAAGCAGACACGATTTCCATCTCCCTGCTGGGCTTTCTTCCTTGACAGCTTCCAGCCCATTACTCCTCTTCCTCCACCGCCGGGCTGCTCTAATGTCCCTCTTGTCTCACCTGCCAGTACAGAACTCAAAACTTACTAACTCAAAACCTATTACGGTCAAAGTTCTTAGAGGTTGAAAAATCCATACTCAGTTTCAGTTTCCTATTTGAGAAACCACTTTCTCAGCAAGTCATCAGGAGTTTACTAGCAATCAGCGACCTGCCCTTGAAGTCCCAGGAAGTGCATTCTTCTTCTGTTGAGGATACCCTTCACCACCCCCCCACAGGAAGTGGCCTCAACAGGGGCAGACCCATGGTGTAATGTGACTTGATTCAGATGAATCTGTGATAGGCTAAGAATAAGCCACCAGCACTTCTCTGTAGCTATTTTGTAGCAAATAGGAATGAATGGGAAGCTATATCTCACTTTTATACAATTCACTGGATTTCTGAGAAGTTGAGCGTTTTATTTATTTGTTTGTTTGTTTGTTTTCTTTCCAAGCCAGTGCTGACTCAGCTGACCTCACTCTCTAAGTTGAGCATTTTAAACTCTGCTTCAGATGTGTATATGTTATCATATTTCCTGATCATATTTCGGCTCCGGATTATATTGTCAGACTCCTTAGGATGACTCCAGATGAGTTCTCCTAAGAAGAAGAACCCATCACCTCCCTCAATACAGTTGAATGTTGATAATCTAAGGTTGGTGTAGGAGGGAGGCTGCCGCATAAGCAAGGGAGGCTGGACATCAGAGTTTCAGCTCTCTCTCTTGTTTTTTGTTTGTTTTTTTTTTTGCATTGGAGTCTCACTCCTTTGCCCAGGCTGGAGTGCATGGCATGCTCATGGCCACCCCAGCCTCCATCTGCTGGGCCCAGGAGATCCTTCCTCCTCAGTCTTCCAAGTAGCTGGAACTACAGGTGCACGCCACCACACTCTGTTAATTTTTTGATGTATTGTAGAGACAAGGTCTCGTCAAGTTGCCCAAGCTGGTCTTGAACTCCTGGTCTTAGGCAATCTTCTCACCTCCACCTCCCAAAGTGCTGGGATTATAGGTGTGAGCTGCCGCATCCAGCTAGCTCTTTTTCCTTCCAGATTCACTTTACTGATATGACTACTGTCTACTCTCCTGAAATCCTTCTGCCCATACATATTACCTCAAATCTGAGAACACACTGGCACGCTGAGATGCTTGGACAGGACTTTACCAAAGTCTGGGAAGTAATGAAAGGGATTGATTGAAAAGGAATGTAACACAGAGAGCCCTGAGTCTAGATCACCTGGCCTAACGACTTGGCTTGTTTCTGGCTTCCGCTGCCCCATCCAGCCCTCGGTTCTCGGCTTGGTAAACCCCCTCAGGAGTTCATGCGAAAGCATTTGTCCTCCTCATAAGAAGCAAAATTAGAATCTAGCATTTCTTCTCAGGTTGTTTCTGGGCCTGTTTCTGAGTTGGCATCCAGGGAAGGCCCCGCTTCCTCCAGCCCCTTCGTGGAGGGTTGAAGTGGGAAAACACTTACGGCCCCTTTATGAGAAGTTCTGACCTATGTCCTTGCCCTCATCAGGCCAGCCACATCACAGCACAACGTGGGGACCCTATACTAATGCCAGAGCCCACCCGCGACCAGCAAGCCACTCACAAAAACTCCCTTTCTCTTTGACCTCTGCACCATCTGACCGTGTTGCCCGTGTCTCCTCCTTTAAACTTACTTATTCCCTTTTCTCCAGTCTGAGATACACTGCTTTTCTTTTTCTATAACTGTTCCTTCTTATAACTTGCATTTTCACAGCTCTTGAGGCTGTTACAGAGTGCGTTTGCAGATGCCACTTTAAGTGAGGAAACTGGGACTTTTTAAGAAGTGAAGGTATTTCCTCATAGTTACTCAACTAGTTTGCGGCAGAGTTGGAATTCAAAGTGAAGTCTCTGAACTCTTATGTCCACTATTCAGTTGTTTCACTGCAGCTCAGGTGACTGATGTGCTAATTTGTGTGTGTATGTGTGCGTGTGTGTGTGTGTGTGTGTGTGCAAAATCTCTCCCATCTCTTCTTTTTTACCCCCTTTACTATCAGATGTGAGGCCCTTATCAATACAAGGTTAGGAATTTATTGAAATGGCTTTCCAACTAGGCTCTTGGTCATTCTTTTCATGGCCACCTGAGTCACCTTCCTAAAACATGACTTTCATCATGCCATACCCCAGTCTTCACTGCCCCTCCATGGGGGGTGCTTTAATTTAGTTCACCTCACTGTGAAATAAATATTGCTACCTTTCTGAGCCTACTGAGTGTTAGGTCCTGTACTGAGTTCTTTATAATGTTTCTTCAAGTTAATACACCTAACACTTGTACAAAATAATCTCCATTAACCTTTTTAATAGACAAGAAGACCGAGGCTTTGTAAGTAAGGCTTATTAAGGAACACGCTCCATGTTTTAAACTAAGTTTAATGATGGAATTCAAATCCATGTCTGCTGCTACACTCTTCCACTTTTTGATGCACGTATCCTCGCTTGAGAAATTGACCAGGCTGTTGATTGATGGATAAAGAAGACTTGAGAAATAATGGAATCATTTTGTAAATGAAGATTGCCTGCCACTTGACTTATTTTCTTTTTGGGGGACATTTCAGTTCGGCAGAAGGTTCTGGAGAGGAAGAATCACGAGTTAGTATGGCCAGGAAAAGGAACATTCACGTTAACTGTCCAGTTGCCCACAACCTCAGATGAAGTTCATAACGTCTTTGAGGAGGAAATTCTAACAAAGGTAAGTAAATTTAAGGAGTGATGAAAAGGGAGTTAGGGTGTTCTCTCAAGGTGTGAGATGGGAGTTACAATGAAGAAAATCTAGTAGAATAAGAAGTATAAATCAAACTGGGGCCGGACACAGTGGCGTACACCTGTAATATTTTCAGCACTCTGGGAGGCCAACACAGGAGGGTTGCTTGAGCCAAGGAGTTCAAGACCAGCCTGGGCAACATAGCAAGATCTCGTCTCTACACAAAAATTCAAAAATTAGCTGATATGGTGGCATGTACCTGTAGTCTCAGCTACTTGGGAGGCTGAGGCGAAAGAATTGCCTGAATCCAGGAAGTAGGTCAAGGCTGCAGTGAGCTGTGATCCTGCACTGCACTCCAACCTGGGCTACAGAGTGAGACTCTGAATCAAAAAACAAACAAACAAAAAAACCACAAAAACCTGGAGTGAGAAAAGCAGATTGCTGGTGTAGATCAAAGGCAGTGGTAGGGTAGTAAGGAATAATGAAGGAAGGGACACTTTTTGTTTGATTTTAGGCACATTTAGAAAAGTCAAGATTTGGGGATTATAATGATGGAGATTTGGGATGTACAATTTTGAATCTGTTTCTCTTGGATTCTTTATAAGCAGGGACTTGCTGTATTTGTTTTATTTTTGCATCGTTCTGAGGAGACAATTCATATCGTATGTGTTAATTATTTTCTCACTTGTAAAATGGAATAGTAATAGTAATAATGTTACAATTTGTTGTTGGGTTATTGTGAGGATTGAATGAGACGACCTGTATGAAATAAAACGCATGGCACAGTGCTTGTCATCTAATAAACACTCAGTAATCCATTTGTGCTTGCTAAACTTTTCAGTAAATGTTAAATGGGGGGAAATCATGAGCTAAACTGTTCCTCTGGCTTAGGTCTTAGCCCATACCCCAAGCGCTTGGTGTTAATTGAGGTTTCTATTATTGGTGTCTCATTTTCATCAATGATTTTTGTAACTAGCAAGTGGATATGCCGTGACATGTGGCACCAGATGCATTCAAGAGCACCATTAGCAAAGCTCTTATCGTAAAGAGATTATTAGTGATGTATTAATGCTACTTTATTGTTTGGGTTTCAGGAATCCAAGACCAAAGAAGATGTCACAGAACCAGGTAAAGTCTAAGTGGAGATGATTCTGACATTCACCAAACAGTTTTACTTTTATATTTTTGCTGTTGTTTTATTTAATTTTAATTTTTTTTTTTTTGAGTTAAAAGTCTTACTTTGTTGCCCATGCTGGAGTGTAGTGGCAGGATCACAGCTCACGGCAGCTTGAACTTATGGGCTTAGGTTATCCCTTCCATTTCAGCCTCCCGAGTTGCTGGGACTATAGAAGCACACCACCTTATCCAGCTAATTTTTTTTTTTTTTTTTTTTTTTTTGAGTTGGAGTCCCACTCGATCGCCCAGACTGGAGTGCAGTGGCCGCTCCCGGCCACCGCAGCCTCGACCTGCTGGGCTCCAGCGATCCTCCTGCCTCAGCCTTCCGAGTAGCCGGAATTACAGGCGTGCGCTATCACGCCTGGCTAATTTTTTTGATTTATTGTAGAGATGAGGTTTTGCCTGCACAGCCGGGTCTCGAACCCGCTGACTCAGGCAATCCCTCACCTCAGCCTCCCAAGGCGCGGGATTACAGGCTGAGCCACCGAGCCCGACCCCAGCTAAGTTTTAAATTTTTTTTTGTTTGTAGAGATTAAAAGGTCTCACTGTGTTGCTTAGGCTGGTTTCAAATTCCTGAGCTCAAGCGATCCTCCTGCCTCAGCCTCCCAAAGTTCTGAGATTGCAGGTTTGAGCCACCACGCCTAGCCAGTTTTGCTTTTATTTAAAAAGGCGCTCGAGGGAGTCAACCCTCTCTCCTTGACTTCACAGTGCAGGGTTTGCTCAGCTTACTCTGATCCAGCTGTGCAGAGGGCAGACACAGGGGCAGCCTTTTGAACTCTTTGGGCTCAGTCCAGAACCATGGGAACCGCTCTCTCCGGGGACTGGGAGATACCATGAAATTGAGGGAAGGGCAAAGAAGTCCTGGGAGGTGGTGATGAACCGACCTTTAGAACCCACATGTGCCCAGCAGCCTTTGAGAAGCAAGGACACGACATGTCCGTGGTGTTGTGTGTGGGTAAGTCAGTGAGCACTGTTTCCTGAGCACCGGGTGTGAGGGTGGCATGCTCTGGAGCTACCTATGGCACAAGTTTCCAAGTGCTGGTGCGGGATTGAGTACAATCCTCCAGAAGGCAGCAACTCTTCTCTCATCTGCTGTAGGACACAGCCAGCAACCAAGTTGCTACTGTGGACTCTGCTGCTCAGCTAGTATCTGGACGTTGGCCTGCTTGCCTGCTGACATTTACCAAAGCAGCAACTCGTTTTCATAGCTAATCATACAATGATAAAGGGGCGGAAGTGAACTATGCTGAGTGATCAGAGCCAGAGAGACAAAGTGAGACATACGCCCAAGTCTTCGGGAAAAGGAATTCCAAATAATGTGTAAACATTGTTCTCTAAAATCAAAATTGTCTTGAGAGCATGTAATTTTCTACAACTTTCTCTTTTTGAAAATGGCACTGTAATGAGAGCTCCTTCTACTTGCAAAGCAACTGGGTAGGAACGTATGGGTTGTTTTTTTTACCTAGTATGGACGTACTATTAAACTGTAGAATTTAGTATGCACAGCTTTCTTAAGTTCAAGATTCTTATGCGATAGGACTTTCTGTCTCTTTAGAGTGATTTCTGCTTCCCATTCTTCACATTTGCAACTGACTCACTCAGCTCCCAACCTTTGTTGTTGTGATGCCCTGAATCCTTTTATTTTTCTTGGAAGATGCCCAAGTGCTACACTCTCAAGCTCAATTTTAGACCACGAAGTGGTTTTATATTTGTATATTTTTGCTTGTGCTATATTCCTGGATCTAAAATTTAATTAAGTCTGTGTTTCTTATGGTTTCATAGATTTTACCCTAACTCAGTCTTAACTGGCTTGTTGGTACTGTTTCAAATGTGCTGAAAACCTCAAGTGTATTTTCAAGAAGAGCCATCCAACCCCCTCCACTAATGGACTTTTCATTGTCCTGGAGATTTTAGACTCATTTTCTAACCTGCTTTTACCTGACCCAGACTCTAAGGGTAGTAGCCAGCTAAGAAGTTGGGTGGTTAGAGATACTTCAGATACTTAAGTTGGCTTCTTTAAGAGATGGAAGAGGAGGTTCTTTTTTGAATGGTCACTCCACATGGAATCTTGACAATGGGCCTAAGGCTAGGAATCTTGAAATTCATTGGAATAGGGTTGATGGTTTCAGAACTGAGCAAAATGTGGATAGAGAGTAGTTACCTAATAGATCCTATATCTCAGGAATGGGGAAAGCAGAGGAAGTTGCCCCATGAATGCCTGGAACCCAATGCAGAGTTTAAAAACTGAGACGTCTGCAGGAGTTGACAGCACAGGGAAAGGCATACACCAACAGCAGAGGATGTGAGCGCTGAGCCAGTGTCCTTCCTGTTCCACGGGGCTAAAAGGTGGGAACCAGCACTTGGAAGATTCTGGAGAACAAAGAAGGGCAAGAGCAGAGAAATCCTAGTTACTTGCAGTTGGCAAATTCTGTTATTTCCAAATCTATATCACCAGCCTCAAATTCCTTCTGAATTCTAGGCCTTCTGTCTGACCTTCCTGCTGGGACGTATGGTAGAGCCAGTGTGCCTGAAGCCACCCGTGTCATTTTCTTCCAAACCAGTGCTCTTCTCAGCTTCCTCATTTCCTTCAAAGTACACAACCACTCTGCCCATCACCTACTAGAAATGGCAGGCATCTCCCCCTCTAAGCTGTCACATCTGCTGACTCAGAGACCTATGAATTTTATTTTGAAGTCTTCCTCATCAATCCTTCTCTCACCACAGGCCCTCCATGATTACCTCACAAATCCAGCATGGCAGGAGCTCCCTGCTGACTCTCTCTGGATCTCATACCCTTCTCTTTAAAGCTGGCCAGTCTTTGGCACTATGGTTAAATGTCCTACCATTCTTTTCAAGGAAACCTTCTGTGACTCACCCTTAACACCAATTGAGAGATAAAGTCCAGACCATGTTCTGGGTCTAGTCTACTTTTTGGGTCTCATTTCTTTCATAGCCACACAAAAGTGTGCTCCTTTTGAGCTGCATTGGTCAAATCATTGTTTTCTGATTAGTCTGATGCAGTCACAGCCTCTGCCTGTAAGTTTCTGTTGCTCGTAGTACCCTCTGACCTATTTTTCTCTACCCAATTCTATGTACCCTTCAAGACCTGCTCAACTTCCTCCTCTTCTCTGAAGCCTTTCCATGCCAGTCCAGCCCCTTCCTTTCTTTTTGGGACTCCTGGCTTGATTGTTGATGCTCGTTGTCAATTAACCAAGCCTCTTTTGTGATAAAGCTTCTAATATTCATGGGATTAGAAAACTACATTGCTGGAAAGATTCTTACCGTTCAGTTCACTTAGTCCAGCACCCTCATTTTATGATTACGAGACGTGCTCAAGGTCACATGGCTAAAGAGTGTATTGAACACATATAGCCTCCTCCCTAGTCCGGTAGTTATTCTGATTGGTCATAGTGTCTCATTTAATGCTAATTTATGTTGTTCCTTTAATCCTTCAGCTATTTTTTATTTAGTGTGAATGTGTGTGTGGATCATATTCAGTATACAACAGGGTGATCTAACTGTTGTAACAAACGACTCCCCAAGTCAGTAACCTAACACAAGTTTACTTCTCCTTCACATCACAGTTCAGCATAGCCAGTAGCTGGGGTGGCGGGGGAGTATAGCCTGCTTCTTGCAGTCATTCAGGACCCAGACTTTTTCCATCTTTTGACACCATTATTTTTTTTTTGAGTTGGAGTCTCACTCTGTCGCCCAGACTGGAGTGCAGTGGCCGCTCCTGGCCACCGCAGCCTCGACCTGCTGGACTCCGGTGATCCTTCTGCCTCAGCCTTCCAAGTAGCTGGAACTACAGGTACGCGCTACTGTGCCCGGCTAATTTTTTGATTTATTGTAGAGATGAGGTCTCGCCAAGTTGCCCAGGTGGGTCTCGAACCCGTGGGCTCAGGCAATCCACTCACCTCAGCCTCCCCAAGTGAGGGATTATAGGCTGAGCCACCGAGCCCAACTTGACACCATTATTATTTTTTTTTTTTGAGTTGGAGTCTCACTCTGTCGCCCAGACTGGAGTGCAGTGGCCGCTCCCGGCCACCGCAGCCTCGACCTGCTGGGCTCCGGCGATCCTTCCGTCTCAGCCTTCCAATTAGCTGGAACTACAGGCGCGCGCTACCACGCCCGTCTAATTTTTTTATTTATTGTAGAGATGAGGTCTTACTTGCCCAGGCAGGTCTCGAACCCGCGGGCTCAGGCAATCCACTCACCTCAGCCTCCCAAAGGCGCGGGATTACAGGCTGAGCCACCGAGCCCGGCCATACAACCAAATATGTGTGGGTAATACTTGTATAAAATGCTGAATGAAATCTAATTAAGAAGTCATTATTTGTCTACAAATTGTTTTATCAGTCTAAGTAAAGATTTTAAAAGACTTTTTAAATCATTGTTCATAGAACTTGACACTTCAGCATCATGTAGATGGAATTCAACTGTCTATATTTTTTTTCTGGAATGCAGTTATGCAATATTTATCAAAAAATATAGCAGTTATTTTCATTATTATTCTATTGGTCTCATTTCTTAAAAATTAGCATAAAAATATTTGGACAGGTACCAAATATAAATATGTAGGGTTGTTTATCACAGTATTGTTCATAAAATGAAAAACAATTGAAATGGTTAAAAGTAATTAAAACAGTAACCATATGACAAAAGATAATGTCATAAAAATTGTCCTTAGTAGCATTATAACTGAAAAAATTAAACTGCAAAATTATATATTCGGTGTGGCCTCAAATATGTGACAAATAAGTCTAAAAATACTGGTGGCAAATATGAGCAAATTTAATAGTGCTTGGCTTGTGTGTTTTTGGATTTTGAGTGAGTTATTTTCATGCATACACAAACAAAATATTGGTGATAATTCTGCATTAGCTTTCTAATTGGAAAAACCACAAAACAGCTTTAATTTAAAAAGAATAAAAATAAAAGCCACCTTCAATTTTATTCTGTCACTTGTCAAGGCTTTTTATGAATTTAAGATTTCTCAGATTCTTCTGAGACTCTCATTTGTATTCTATTATATTACATTATTACATATTTTAAATTATATTTTTGCCATAAAATGCCTTGATTTTGCCATTTTTATTTAGCTGTTTATAAATACTTTAAAATTAAGAAATATGTTATGATTTTCAGAATTATTAAGTTTAGTTTTATTTTATAGATTTACATGGACTAAAGATGACAAGCTTTTTGATCTCTCTGACCCTCGGATAATTGTATCTAATAATTCAGGAACATTCAAGATCCCAAATGAAGGGCACATATCTCACTTTCAGGGGAAATATCGCTGCTTTGCTTCTAATAAACTGGGAATGGCTATGTCAGAAGAAATAGAATTTATAGTTCCAAGTAAGTATTACAATGGAAATTTTATCTTACAAATGTTTTAGCAAAGTGTTAAATAGGAGTTATATTGGACTATAATGAAGTAAAGCATTATTATTAATTTAATTAACTTATATGTCTTATATTTCATTTTTAAGCAAACTGTTCCTCCAGGTTTTCTTTTCTTTTCTTTCTTTCTTTTTTTTTTTGAGACTGGGTCTCCCTGTGATGCCCAGGCTAGAGTGCAATGGTAGATTCCAACTAACTGCAGCCTTAAACCCCAGGGATCAATTAATCCTCCAACTACACCTACTGGAGCAGCCAGAACCACATACCACAGGTGCACACCACCACACCGGGCTAATTTTTCTAAAATTATTTGTAAAGATGAAATCTTGCTATGCTGTCCAAACTGGTCTCAAACTCCTGGCCTCAAGTAATTATCTTGCCCTGGCCTCCCAAAATGCTGAGATTACAGATGTGAACCACTGTGCTCAGCCACCTTCAGGTCTTGATTCTTAAAACTGGAGGATGACTTTAGAAAGCAGCATGATAGTTCTGTGTTTCAATAAACTTATATCTAACATGGGGAAAAATAATATCTACTTTGCCTTATGTAGTGAACATTAAGTTAAATACATTATTAGCTAGATTCGGCTAAATTATTCTGCAATAATAGATAATCTCAAAGCCCGTTTGTCAGTACAGAGTTATTTCTTGATAATGCAGTTTGACAGCTCTTCAGGGCAACTGTTTTTCATGCAGCCTTGTTGGTGATCTAAGCTAATGAAGACACCATCACCCCGTGGTCACATCATGTGAAATACTCTTGGTCAAAGAGTCTGGGTAAGAGAGCATGAAAAATGGTGTATAGGCTCTCAAATGCTTCCAATGAGAAGTTACACAGGCAACTTCTATTCACATTTTGATAAGTGGGGCACAGTAAGTTGCATAGCCTCGCCTAACATCAGTAATATAAGTATCTATTAGGGGAGGAGAACCAGCTTTTGCTAATGTCTACCATAAATAAAAATTATAGAGAACTGTAGTCCACTATCTATGCTATTATAGATTCATTTATTAATAATTGTCACTAAGAGTAGATTATCATTAGCATATTTGGCCTATGAGCATGGGATATCTGATGACCACTTTCTACATTTGGTCATTTATTTTCCTTGTTCTTGAAGTATTCAACAATACACAATTTTAGCTAAAGATTCCACAGGGTAAACTCTTAGTCTAAAACTGTCAGTCGGCTTCTATTTGGCACTTTTTTTTTCTTTCAGAGTCCTAGATATTGAAGGAATTCAAAGAAAGATGTAGGCCTCGCAGAATATGAGCACTTAACTTTCAGGGGAAAATGTCCACAAACTTCCCAAAAACAAATAATGAAGAATCTATTTCCCCGAAGTTCACAGAGAACATTGTATTTAAAATGTTCTTATGTCCTTGTATAATTCTAGAAGAGGGAGTACATGTCAAATTTAAAATCACAAAGTGTGCATCTTAAAATTTATAGAATAATTACATTAGAAGTGGAGAAAAAATGATTATTATCAAATTATGTGCCACATGAAACAAGAAGAAAAAAAGTAAGACAAAGAGAGAAAGGAAGACAAGTGAAAAGAAACATATACAAATAAATCCAAATATATTGCAAATCAAAGATTAAGAAAAGCAAATACAATAAATGCTTCAAGTTAATAAATAGCTATAAGCTATTTACAACATGATATGTCTATCCAAATCATAAAGATACAGAATTGTTGAAATTATAAAGATAGAAAGGATATTCTGAATAAATGCCACCCTGAGGAACATAGGTATGACTATATGAATATCAGTAAAATAGAATTTATTTTTAAAAGCCCTTCTGGAGATTAATTCACTAAGAATCTATAAATTAAAATTAATAAAGCTAATAGAACTAACAAGAGATAAACAAATGTATCACAATAATGAGCAATATTAACATATCTTTTTAATTATTTGGTAACTCAAGCAAAGAAAAACATCAGTAAGCACATAGAAAATATACAAAACCCAATTATAAGCTCCAGCTAATGAAAATATATAGAATATTGCAATTAAAACTGTGGAATGAATTTTTTTCATGCCTCAGGAAAAAAAGTTATGTTTGATGATATATTGGGCTGTGAAAAAATATGATCAAAATGAAATTAATTTAGAAATCAGTAATTTTCCAAAAAACTAAAAAATATCTTATATCTTTAAAATGAATAAAAATATTGTGAAGTAAACTATGGGTTAAAAATGGCAAAAGAAGAATAAAATATATTTTGTCGTGATGATAATGAAAATTCTACATAACAAAATATACTTGAAGTAACCAAAGCCTTATTTAGAATATTTTTTGTCTTAAAAACAAATATTAAGAAAGCAGAAAGGATAAAAATTAATGCTTTTAGATGGTTAGGTAACATAATTTTAAGGTGAAAATTAATGGGCTAATTGAAGGTTATAGAATAAATTCAAGCAAAGGGAGATAATAGTATAAAAGGAGACAATAAATCCAACAAAGTGATGTATAATCTTGATAGTGAAAATTGTACATATTTATTCTTAAAAGGTGAAAAGATCTAGAAAATAGAACATAAATAAATCATTTTTACTGATTGGAAAATTCAATAAAGTTAAAATGTTAATTTTCTCTCTCTCTTTTCAGATTAGGAAATATAGTTTATTAAGAAAGTAATTTAGAGAGAGAGAAAAAGGAGATTTACCTCCCCAAGGTAGGAGAGGGGGCCAAAGCCAAGAACATGGCCTGGCCATAGCTCAAAGAGCACATGGTCACACCATAGCTTAGCAAGGCAAGGGCCAAAATGTTAATTCTCAATGGCATGATATGAAAGGGATTGGTAGTAGTGGGACACTGCCAGAGGAGAGTAGGGGGGCACAAAATATCAATAAGGGTATGTAATTCTAAACCAGGCGGAATGGGGACCATTGGGAGGCCTGAACTTCACCTGTACACTGACCATTTATGTACCTAATCCTGAATTTTACACCATGTCTTTAAAATAAAATAATAACAACAACAACAATAATAATAATAATAATAAAGAAAAAGCTAGTCAGAAGGTATTATAAACAGCTTTATACTAATATATGTGTTAACAAAAATGAAATGGAAAAATCAATTATACTGATCTTTTCTTTTTTTCCTCTCTTTTCAAATTCTCGATGAAAAATCAGTTTCCATGAACATGCTTTTTTTGTTTGTAAATTTTTTATTTTGAAGATGTAGGATACAATTCAGCATTTGGTATACAAATGTTTATGATGCAGGTACTCTTGTTGATGAGATGTAACACCCCTCCGACCCCACCCTGGGCAGCCCTGGCAGTTTCCAACTATTGCCAATCCCTTTCTTATAGTATTATAATAACTGTTCAAGGTCTGCTTATGAGTGAGACACATGTGGTACTCAGTTCTTTGTTTCTGTGATAGGTCACTCAATAT
>CAUYQG010041407.1:0-18627 GCA_963574415.1 Tarsius wallacei | reverse complement strand
GTTTCTGGTTAAATATGCTAAATATTAGCGGGGAAGGTGATGGCGTCAACAGCTCTCGAACACGTTCTAACGGTCTCGAGGTCCTCGGCCCTCCCTGATTTCTAATGTTCAGTGAGCCTCCGTGGCCGGCTGCCAATACTGAGGCTCTCACCCCAAGGTAGAAAGGACCCCACATAGTAATCCTTACTACTCCTACATCCATCAAAGTCAGCGGTGTCCACCCCTGGATTCATCATTCACAAGTAAAGGCAGCCACCACCGCACCCCCGGAAACATGGAAAGTCATCAAACCAGCTACTGGAGAAGGTCCTCTAAAGACAAGACTGTTGCAGTCCCCGGTATCTTAATCATATTCCTTGCATACTTTCCCCAGCTTGAAGCCTATTGGTCAAACCCGCGTAATCCCTTTACTCCAGGGAACTATTCCTGGGAACTGAGAAATACCATCACTGGGACCATAATTGCCACCTACAGAGGAAGGGGGCAGCCTGTCTTTAATTTTGACCTTTGTAAATTATGGCCAGGCCTAACCCTTGGGGGCACACACACTGATGAATGTGGCACCTTAGCTTATGAAAAAGAACTTAAATCTGTTCTTTTTTATGCTTGCCTGGCACTGGGACCAGCCCATTGCCACAAAGCAGGACAATACCACTGTGCTGCATGGGGGTGCGAAACTATTGCTCCTTGGAAAAACTGAGACCCCTACATAAACCTACGTAGGAAAAAGCCTGCTTCCCAATGCAGTCAAATACAAACATGCAACCCACTTAAACTCACTGTAATACTTTGGTATGCCCTCAGCATCCGCCAGGTATGGGAAACGGGTAAAACGTGGTGGCTCAGAATGTATGCTGAAGGACCCGATCCTGGCATGCTGTTTACTATTCAAAGGCAGGCCATCCCCCACACCCTAAATCCTATGGGTCCTAATAGCAACTTAATGCTCCAAAAAACCTGAACCTTCTGAACACCCCCAACCCAACCACCCCAGGTGTCTGGTTCTACCTACCCTACAATTTCAGGGGCAGGTCCCACTCCCCTACCCACTGCATTAGCACCCGGAAATGAAAATCATTTCCTCCCTATGCTATCCACTATTTACCGGTTTGCAAATGCCACTCGTCCTAAAGTAACAAGAGACTGCTGGCTATGCCTAGACCCTCGACCCCCTTATTATGTAGGAATTGCAGTGAAATCCTCAATAGGCAATACTGAAAAGCATGTACACGTTCTTAACCTCCCTACAGCTCAGTCCTTAGGACTATGTCCCTGGGGACAGATCTCGGTCCTTACTTTGGGAGATCTTCAAGGACTTGGATCTTGCCTTTATTCTCCCTCTTATAATATAAGTAATTCTCCCTACCAAATGTCGTGTGATACCTCATCTGTAATAAGTATCTCCAATACAAAAACCTCCAAAGACCTCCACATGGCTGTTGCACCCCCCACCACCTGGTTTGCTTGTACACAAGGTATAACACCCTGTATTGCAGAAATCTGTGTCTTAGTGCATATATTACCCCAGGTATATATCTATGAAGGAATGGAGGGACGAGAACACCTTGGACTCTCAGGCCTCGGGTGATCCAAGCGGGTCCCCATATTACTGCCCCTCCTCATTAGCCTAGGAATTGCAGGGTCCACAGCAATAAGTACAACTTCTCTGGTTGTGGGGGACCAAAACCTCAAAGAACTAAGCAAACATGTTAATAAGGACCTAGGACTCCTGGAGTCGAGCATATCCCACCTAAAGCAGCAAGTTTATTCCTTAGCCAAGGTCGTGCTCCATAACAGGAGGAAACTTGATCTCCTCTTCATGAAGCAGGGAGGGCTATACCTGGCCCTAGGAAAAACATGCTGTTTCTATGCAAACCAATCCAGGGTCATCCGAGACACTCTTGTCCTGGTAAGAGACATCTAAAACAAAAAATGCTGCAAAGACAAGCCTCAGGAAATTGGTATCAGTTCCTCTTCTCTTGGTCCCCCTGGCTCACAACCCTGATCTCGGCAGTGGCAGGGCCTCTCCTCCTGCTCCTAATAGGTATAACAGTAGGGCCTTGCTTAGTTAAAAGCCTCCTTAGTTATATTAAAAATAGTATTTCATCAATAAAATTAATGGTCCTCAGAACTCAATATAATCCCCTATATGAAAAGTCAATGATTTGACTCCAGGAACAACTGAAAGGGGGGAATGTGAAAGGGAGCTTTAAAAAAAATCTACAATGTCAAAAATTAAACTAAACATGTACTCAGCCTTAGCACAGTTTAAAAAAAAAAGTTCCCTTCCTGGAAACTGGCAACAGCACTTGCTGACTAGGTTAAACTGTTTAACAGCTTTTTTTTTTTTTTTTTTTTTTTTGGTTGTTTGAACCACGCTTGCATTGCTTGAAAGGTACCTAGGCAACCAGGATGTTGCAGATTGGCCCACTTGGAAAGTCCCAATGTGGTTAAGCCCCACTTAAGCAAGCCCCTGCAGCTAATGAGCCCCCCTTGCTGTGGGACTGTCATGTCCAACAGGCAAGTGGCCGCCGGCCCAACTCTTGACTAAATAAAACCTCTCCTTTTTATAACTTGTACTTTTGGTGTTGGTGTCTGTGAATTAAGCACTTGGTCCCTATTTCAGTGTTCTAATTTTTGATACATAGTTTTTCTTAATAATTTCTTATTATACTTTGTAACTTGTGTCACCTGTAATGTTTCCTTTTTCAGCTTTGATTTTTAAGATTTCTCAAGTACTTTTTTTGAGTTAGAATCTCAGTCTGTTGCCCAGACTGGAGTCCAGGAGCATGCTTATGGCCTCTGCAGCCTTGGTCTGTTAGGCTCAGGTGATCCTTCTGCCTCAGTCTTCCAAGTAGCTGGAACTACAGGCATGTGCCACCATGCCCAGCTAATCTTTCTTGATTTATTTTAGAGATGAGGTCACACCAAGTTTTCCAGGTGGCTCTCGAACCCGTGAGCTTGGTCAGTCCTCTTGCCTCAGCCTCTTAAAATGCTGGGATATGTACATTTCTTAATTATCTTTTTGTTTTTTACTAGTCAAGCTTTTTAATTTTGTTACATAAAAAAACTATTTTATTTCATTAAAAAAATGGCCTCTCTTTCATTTATTTCTGTTCTGATGTTTGTTACTTTTTTTCTTTTAGCAATTTGGGGTTTGATATGTTCCTTTGCTTAGTTCCCTGGGGTACAACATTATGTTAATTATTTGGATCTTTCTACTTTTTGTAGGAGTTTATTGCTATCAACTTTTATCTTATTGTTGCTTTGATGTATTTAATAGGTACATTTGTATGTTTGGGGGGGTTTTGTTTCTTTCAAAAAAATTCATTTTCTTCTTGATTTAGTCATTGATCCTTTAGAGTTTCAGAAGCATGTGGGGTTTTTTGTACAGTTTCAAAGCTTCCTTCTGTTATTGATTTCAAGTTTCTTTCCAGAAAAGATGGCTGATATAATTTTGATTTTTAAATATTTTATGATTTCTTTTGTGACCTATCATATCATCTGACCTAAAGACTATTCCATATGCTGTGTAAAATAAGGTTTATTTTGGATATTTGGGGTGAAATGTTTTGTAAATAGGTACATCAATTTTGTCTGAGTTCAGTTTAACTTTGCTGTTACTCTGTTAATTTTCTGACTGTATAATGTATTCATTGCTGACACTGGGTTATTGAAGTCTCCTTATCTTATTGTGTTAAAATGTATCTCTCCCCTTATATCTATGAATATTTTTTTATAGGTTTAGGAGCAATGATGTTGGATGAGTATGTATTTACAGTTGTTATGTCCTATTGCTATAGTGACATTTTTATCATTTTATAATAACCTTCTGTGTCTTTTTTTCAGGTTTTACCTTAAAGTCCTTTTTTATCTGATATAAATATAGCTGCTTGTCTTCTGTGTTTCAATTTTCGTGAAATATTTTCATTCTTACAGATAAGCTGAGTATTTTTTAGACAGCATATAGCTGAGTCTTTTTTATTTATCCATTAAGTCACTTTTTTATTACAAAATTAGTTCGTAAATATTCAATGTTATTATGTACAGATAAAGTCTGACTTATGCCCTTTTGTTACTTTTTAAAATTTATTTGATAGATTATTTCTTCATTCCTTCCTGTTTTACTCTCTTATTTTGTGGTTAAGTAATTTTCTTTGGTAGTATATTTTGATCCTTTGATTTTCATGTTTAGTGTATCCATCCTTCCTTTTGCTTTGTGTTTACTATGAAACTTATAAAAATACCTTATGGTTTTTACAGGTTATTTTATGCTTATTGCAACTAACTCATTGTAGAACAACCACAACAACAAAAACTTTATGTTTGAATCCATTATCTTTCCAAGTTTTGATTTTTAGTTATTATTTTTATTTTAAAGTGTAGAAATGCATTTTTTTACATGAATGCATTGAATGGTATTGAAATCTGGACTTTTATTGTAGTCATCACCCAAATAGTGCACATTTTGTCCATTTAGTAACTTACCATTCATTACCTGCCTTCCCTTCTGATTCTCCATTGTCTATTATTTGATATTTATGTACATGTGTAAACATTATTAAATCCCACTTAAAACTTAAGAACATGTAGTATTTGACTTTCTGTTTCTGAGGTATTTACTTAACATATTGACCTCCAGTTCTACCCATATTGCTAAAAAGTGCGTAATTTTTGTGGTTGAATAGTATTTCACAGTGTGTTGTGTGGGTGTGCATTATATTTTCTTTATCCATTCGGTAGTTGATGGAAACTTAGGTTGAGTCCATATATTTGCTCTTTTGAATAGTGCTCCAATAAACATACATGTGCAGACAATTCTATTTTTGAATAATGATTTTTTTTCCTTTGGGTAAATACCAAGCATTGGGATTGCTGGATCTAGTGATAGCTCTGTTTTTAGTTCTTTGAATATCTCCACTTTTTTCAATTAAAAAAAATATTAGTATACATTCCCACCAACAGTGTATAAATGTTCCTTTTTTTCCCAATCTTTGCCAACATCAGTTGTTTCTTTACTTTTTATAATAGTCATTCTGACTTGTATAAGATGGTATCTCATTTTGTCTTTAATTTCCATTTTTCTGACGATTTGTGCTGTTACCTTTTTTAAATATTATTTTGACCATTTGTATGCTTTCTGTTGAAACATGTCTTTATATTATTTTCCCATTTTGAATAAGTCTATTTGTTTTTCATTGTTGTTTTTGGGTGGTTTAAAGTCCTTATGTGTTCTTAGTGTTAGTCCAAGGTTGTATGAATAGTTTGCATATATTTTCTCCTGTGCTCCTGGTTTTGCATTTACTATGTTCATTTTTTCTTTTACTGTGCATATTTTACTTTAATTAACTATAACTTTTTAATTTCTGTTTTTTATTGCATTTGCTTTTGAAGTCTGAATCATGAATTATTTGTCTAGATCAAAGTTAAGAAGAGTTTTTTCTTGGTATTATTTTAGTAGTTTAATCACTCTAGATCTTTCATTTAAGTATTTATTACTTTATGAGTCAATTTTTATATTTGTTGACAGATAGGGTCCAGTTTTAAACTTTTGCATATGACAATTTGATTTTTCTAACACTATGTCTTGAATGGGGCGTTCTTTCCCAGCGTATGTTCTATCAATTTTGTCAAATATTAGTTGTCTCTAGGTATGTGACTGTATTCTGAGTTCTCTATTTATTCCACTGATTTGTATATCTATTTTTATTCTGGAACCATGCTGTTACTACAGCCTTGTATAATTTGAAGTTAAGTAATGTAATGCTGCCAGTTTTTTTGTTTGTTTGTTTTTGTTTTTTTGTTTGGTTGGGTTTTTTTGCTAAAGATTTCTTTATCTGGGCTCTATTCTACTTTCATATGAATTTTAGAATTTTTTTTCTAATTCTAGTATTTTGATAGAGATTGCATTAAATCTGTAGCTTGCTTTGTATGGTATGATTATTTCAAGGATACTGATTCTTCTTATTCGTGAGCATGGAATATTTTTACATTTGTTTGTGACCTTTCAAGTTTATGTTATCAGTTATTTGTAGTTTTCCTTGTACAGATATTTTATATCCTTGTGTAAATGTAATCCTAATGGGGGGTTTTTGCAGTTAATTTGATTCACAATTTGATAATTTTTGGTGTATAGATATGCTACCCATATTTATACATTGATTTTGCATCCTGAATCTTTACTAAACATATGTATCAAATCAAGGAAATGTTTTAGCCATGAGAAGAGTCTTATCCTTTGACCAGGCTCTCTTAGGGGCAGCATAATGCCATCGACATAGATTCTAGGTCCTCACTATCTATCAGCCCTTTCTGATCCAGGTTTGAGAGAAGACATTAAGGAAGATGAGAAGGAGATTCCTCACATTTGTAGCAACTAAATGAAAAAGTCAGATTCAGGAGGGGACATTTAATGGGGACACACAACTGGAGAAAAGTCACACATCAATGAGGACACTGGCTCACTTCCCTATAGTCAACTAGGTGGTTTACCAGCGGTCTGCACAACACCTGCCATCTCAGGAAATCAGCCAGTGGCAACTGCTGTCCACAGAGTATAACTTTTCTAGTCAGTGTGTCAGAACTAAACACATGAGTTTGAGAGGTTTTGTTTTGTTTTTCTGGGGAGGGTTGTTGAGTTGGAGTCTCACTCTGTCACTCACGTTGGAGTGCCATGGCACACTCACAGCCAACCCAGCATCGACCTGCTGGGCGCCGGCAATCCTTCAGCCTCAGCCTTCCAAATAGCCAGAACTATAGAGGTGCGCTACCATGCCTGGTTAATTTTTTATTTATTGTACAGATGAGGTCTTGCCAAGTTGCCCAGGCTGGTCTCAAACCTATGGGCTCAGGCAATCCACTCACCTCAGCCTCCCAAACTGCTGGGATTACAGGCTGAGTCACTGAGCCCGGCCAAGAGTGCTTTTTTGCAGAGTAAGTTTTCCTGGTGTCCCTACCCAAGGCAGTAGAGCAAGAAGGGGACTTCTTACATCCACTATAAGAACAGTTATGCTCTCACACTTGAATTTTTATCTTGAGGGAACACTATCTTTAAATGGGCTATCAATGTTTTTCAAAATGTCAGACTCCTTATCAACTGGACCTCAGCAATCCAACTTCACCTGCTGATTCTAGGCACTACTGGTAGTATGTCAGGAGATAGTGAAAGGGCACAATAAGAACACACATGTGGGAACACTGTCCTACTTAGGAGTTGGGGTACACAGGGACGTGGGCCCAAGGAAGCCTTGACAAAATGTACCCTACACATTGGAAAAGCCAAGGGATTTTTATGAGAGAAGGGAATTGATATTCTAATGAGAGGACAGAGCATGAACCCAGGCCACAAGAAGAATAAAATAGTTTGCTGGAGACCCCTTTGAAAATACTCCAAAGACCAGAGAGCTGAGCCATCTGGGCATTAAATCCAACATGTCCAAATGATCTAGAAAAGAATAATATGGAATAATGAATATTTTAATTGAATATAATTTTTCTAATGTTCATTCATATATATATCCACAAATACATTCAGGATGATGTTACCTGAGCATGTTTGTTAAAAATGCAGATTCAGTCATTTTAATTAATCTTATTATTTTTAACTGTCCTAAATACATAGTATACCACTGTGAACCCCAAATTTGTCTTTTTGTGAGTCCATTTTGAACAGTGCTCTGTGAGTTTCCCACATGTTGAGTGAGGTCGGGGGGGGTTGTCACACTTTCCCACAGGCCTGAAACACAGTGTGAGCACTGAGGCTGCTGACCCAAGCTGTGCAATAATATTCAGGCTCATCTTCAGGCTGGAGCCCAGAAATGGTTAGGGAGGCCATGCTTCCTGATCTGGACGCAGAGAATCTCTCTGAGATCCCTGAGGGTCAATTGTTATTCCTGCCAACTAGGAGTTTGGGGACATGGCCCTCATGCTGCTTCAGTCAAGTTGCTCTCTCATTGCCAACATTGCTGCTGTTCCCAGTGCAGGTAAGTGTGGCTGTCTATGCCAAGCCCTTGGACACTGAAGTTGGCTGAGTTAGCACTGCCTGGGCCACAGGCACTGCAAGGAAGACAGAGAAAAATGGGAGAGCAGGATCAAAGCCCACTGAACCAGATAACATATGGTTTGGAGCAGACCTGGGGGTGGAACAGCCCCCCGCACCCCCCCCCAGGTAAACTCCAATCTCACCTAAGTGAGTGAGGATGGTAAGAGAGACAGGAGTCCAGGACATGGTGCTGACTCAGACTCTACTTTTTAGATCTCTGCTTTGGAGACTTAGTTTCTCTAAGTCTCCTTATATCTCCATAGTTCTTCATGGGGTTGGAGTCACTGCATTTAAATAAGACCTTGCTGTCTGGCTGTTGTTGGGTCTCCCCGTCCTGGGTACTCGCAGGTTGGAAAGAGAAAGAGGAGGCAATGACCTGACCCAGTGAGTAGAGGTAGCCTGGCTCATGAATACCCTGTGTTCTGGCAGTTCAACATTGCAGCCCAAACCTACATCAGTGAGTATACTGATGGTTTGACCTCCTCCAGAGGTTCTGAGTCGTTTCCCAGTTGGGTGGGGCCATCTCAGATGTATCCAACACTATCTTGCCTCTCTGACACACCTGGGCATTTTATTTTAGTTAGAGGGACACTGTTTGTCCTGATCTTATTTTCTGAAGCTTTTTGTGATGTCAAAGGTAAAGCTTATGCATCTGCAAATTGTAAAGAGAGTGTCAGACTAAGTGAAATTTTTCTCACTATAGAGTCATTCCTTTCAGCTTTATCGGTCCAGCGTGCATTATCATTTTACTTACATCATCTATTATGATTGCCAAAGTAGATATTTTTACTTATTTTTTAGTTTCTTATAGACCCCATGTACACAGATTTATTTTAATAACACTCTGATTATCAGTCACCAAAAGACCTCTCTGTTTAAAATTATGCTATGTATTGACAATTATATGTTTTCATCTTTTCCTGAGGGCCCCCTCAAGTGAAAATAATGTACTTCCAGCTTATCTTCTAAATAGTTTATTAAGTAACCTTAAAAATATTATAATTTGTGTTTGTACTTTCCAATAAATAACTCCTTTTTTTCTTTATATCTTTGTTTTTTATACTTAAACTGATGATTACGTTTTAATCTTATTACTTCCTACTGGTTAGCATTCCAGTTACCATGTTTGGGTTACAAATTCCCCTTGTGTTGGATGTCTAGCTTGATTACAATACTTTGTTCCATGTAAAGGCCATCCCATAAATGTTCCCTTGTGTCTCTATACAGGGTAAACTTGCTGTAAGACAGATACATAAATGTCTAACATATCTGTGTGCTGAGAGTCTTTCTCAAAGTGACTGAACTTGTTTATACAACTGCTGTGAGAGTTTGTGATTTCCCAACTTCACTGACATTTTATTTTGTTTTAGTTCATTTTAACTTTACAATATAATTTTTCTTTTTGTTACTATACCCCCAATTGCTTCACTCAGAAACATGTCCACAGCTACCAAAGGTTCTTGGAGAAGCTATATATTTACCTCTTCCTCTCCCCTTTTCATCTCCTTCACCTTGTTTCTAACACTCTAAACTAACTCACTCTATCTCTCCCTTCTCTCTCTCTCTCTCTTTCTTTCTCTAACTTTCTCTTTCTGTCTCTCTCCTATACAAAAGTGTGTCTCATTCCCTTCTTGCTCCTTCCTCAATATCTTTGCTATTGGCTCTGTCTGAACAACTCCCTTCACACATACATGCCTAGCTTCCTTCACAACTTTTCCTTGAATATTTCATTTCCTTCTATTTGTGTCTGGTGAAATTGATCATACATTATATTTATCCACTCACACTGGATTAGTTTATTTGTCTTCTCCAGTTACACAATTTTCTTCTGAATTACAAGTATTTAAACAGTGGCCTACCCAGTGTCTTTCTATTCTTTCATATCATTCTGTTATTTTACCAATTGTGCCCCGAGATGAACAAAAACCTTTCAGCAATTGCAGCAATATACTTTTAATTTTGTCCTTAAAATTTGACTTTACAGTCTTATTTAAGACAGTTTTTCACTGCAGGTAACAATAATATTTTTATCTTTCAAACTAAAGTATTTACACATATGGTTTCATGTAGATTTTAAATGTCTGGATTTTTTAGTAGTATGAATATGATATTTCCCTTATCATGTAAAAATTACAAATGCCATCTACTCTAGTATTTAAGAGAACTATATATTATCAAGATTTCAATCATGCATTAATTAAATTAATATTGCTTGGTAAAATATCTCAATATTGATTATATATGTTATATATGGCTATTTTTTATTTTGACTTTTCCATATACATTTCCATTATAAACAGGTTAAACAATTTTCAAAATATTACTAGAATTTTAATTACATTTGCATTAATTTGATTTATTCACCTTAAGTCACTGCCATCTTTACATTATTAATTGCAACTCATAAACATACTACAACTTATTGTGGGTTTTTTTAGTATTTTTTAATCGTTGTTCATGGTTTCTCCCTGTAAAGTTTTTATACATATTTTTTCACACCATTTTAAAACATTTGTTATGGTTTTGGGTTACCATATGTTATTTATGCTGTATTTTTTAGGATTGAGTATGGGCAGCAGCAGTGCCTCCACCTCGAGGCCATGTTGCTAAGGTGCTGCTTCCACTAGGACTTCGAGGATTAGGAATATAAGAGTGGCAGGAGAGGGAAAAGACTCAGTCAAATCTGAGTTCCTTTTCCAGTTGTACAGATCTATGTGAAACCTGAGCACACTGTTCCAAATCAAACATAGTCACTAAGACCATCTTGCTTTCTTCCATGGCTGTGGCCAGGCTCCCTCTGTCCCTTTCTGGAAAGATCTTGTGCCCTGGACAAAAAGCTCCTTCTTTTGTGGTCATGACCAAGCAGAACTTGCATTATTAGAGTGGCTCAGTCTCAAGCCACGATGGAATTAGACTAGTGGGACTCTGTTAGATTTGTGGGCACATAGAATGTCCTCAGATGCACAGCTACTGGTGACCAAGAAGACAGCAATTACAGGAGAGGGAGGGACTTTTCTGGAGTATGAGAGCAATATTTATATCTGGTTTTCTCATGGGCACAGAGCTCTGTGCATACATTGAGCTCCCTATCATATAAATGTAAGTACTAATCAGTTTTGTTCTTAGGTTTGAGGTCAGGGATGGTCCGTGAGGCCACATTTCCTGAACAGGAGTCAGAGAATCAATCTTAAATCACTGACAGACTAATAACTCCCAGAAGCAGAATTTTGGGGGCAGTATCTGGAAAGAACTTATACTCCCACAAATTATAGGATCCAGTGAAGCTGCTTCTCCTAGAATAGAAATTAGTGGCTTCTTGTTCAGAGACCTTGACACTGAGGATCACTAGGTCAGCATAGATTTGACCATGACTGGAAATGAAGGACAGAGTCAATAGATAGGTAGTCTGGTGCCCAAACCCACAACACTAGTTGGACAGCCAAAAAGATGATGTTTTGTGTACCTTCCTTGGGATGCACCCCAAAACCCAGATTTAGTTTCTGTGCAGATACTGAGGAGAATGAGGAGGAAAGGAACCAGGCTATGGTGGAGATGCCCCAGAGTTGTGCTTCTCTACTCCCATACTGAGAAAGAGATGTCCAAGTCTGTCTTATCATTTCCTTCATTCTGGTGGGAGCATAAGCCCTTCATTCTAATTATTTTCATCCCCACTAACTGTCCCAGCCTCTCCCTGAGCCATGGTTCAGGCCCCTCTCTTTTGGAGTTTGTTTGGGAAATGTGTGTACTGGTGAACTTCTGATGTGGAGACCCCAGACACTTGGGGAAACGAAGCTGCTGGGTACCAAGGAGCACTAATCAAAGGGCAGCAGCTAAGGGATCAGAAACTGGATTCACAGTTGTGGCTTCACCATGTATCTCAGAAACAGGCCCACAGCAGTGCCTGTGGGTCCTGGTCCACTTTTCACCATGCTTGAAAGGCAGTGTCAGCCGCCTGCCTGATGAGGTCCTTACCATGGGAACCTCAAGTCAGAAGATGAAGATGGACCATGTGTGAGATGAGATAAGCCTTTGGAAATGGGTTGTCCAGTGGAGACAGGCTAAATATGGGGTTTGCACAGCCACCTCTTCATACACACACACACACACCTTCTCATTGCTGAAATTTTTTTAGTATCTTCATGAACAAAGTTACATTTGTCATTGTCTCCTATACCAGAATACTACTGGTGAAAAAATTTTATAGTGTGAGAATTAGTCATAGATCAACAAAAATTTTGAACTGAATTGAAGTATGATACTTTGATATGTAGCAGTCTCAAGAAAATCAAATTCTGGTTAAATAAGTAAAATCACATATTACCCCCTGAGCTAGACTTGGTCAGAGTCAATCATCATGGGTGATTGCACCTACCAGGGGGGGAGTAGGTTTGTATATGCCTTCCCTCAGTGTCTGGAACACTGTATAAGCATTAGACCTGCTGTGATATGTACTACAATAATAGCCTCATTCTTGGACTGAATCTCATAAATGTGTAGAATCCCTGCATTGGCTGAGGCATCTTTGGATCCAGAGAAATGGTTGGGGGCCTCAGAACCCAACTGCATACTTGAGTAGTAGTACAGGAGATACCAAGAGGGCTCCCTAGCTTCTGCTGGTACCAGCATATCTCAAAATCACCAACACTGAAGCCAGCGCTCAGGGTGTATAAGAGTGACAGATGCCTCCACAGAGGGAATGTGGCTGAGTAAGCACAAGTTGGGAGATGGACCCTGCAAACACAGACATTCATCAGAGAAACCAGGGAAAAAAATCTGAGACAGAGTGGATTGACTCTGACTGGGGTGCTGCCCCTGGACATGTGAGGCCTGTCTCTACCTAAGAAGTGAGTCAGGAGCAAGAGGAAGAAAGGGGCTCAGGCTACGGTAGACACAGCCCTCCTGAGGGCCAGAGCTGGAGTGGGTTGTCCATGGCATCTCTTATCCCCCTCGATTAGCCTCACAGAAGTGGCATTAAGGATGCAAATGTGACCACCTTACTGTCTTCCCTCTCCCCACCTCATGCATTTTTAGGACCTGGGAGCTGGTGGAGGGAGGAGTCTGACAGGCTGAACCTGGGAAGAGGTGGGTGGAACCACAACCAGAAAAGACAGCTGCAGAGTCTGTCTCAGAGCAGGCTCCACTGCCCAGGTATGGAGAGTTCAGAGGGTGGAAAATCTATGGGCAGAACTGTGCAGATCCTAAGACATACTCAGAGCACTCCCTGCTGATCGCTGGGGAGAGGTCAGTCTCTTTGTGGAAATAATGTGAGTGGAGTCACCTGAAATCCTGGTCACTGTCAGTCCATAACATCCATAGGCCATATCTCTGCTCTGTCCTGAGGTAACTAATGTTAATAAACAGCCTTTTAAAATAAAATCTCCCTAAATTATCGTAGAAAAATACATAGGAAATATGATGACCATCTAATGTGAAAAGGCTGCAGTGGGAGGAGGATATAGAGGGCTCTGGGAGCAAAAACCTGAGCAGCTCCTTCTACAGGAGTTAGAGAAAGAGGTACATGTGACCTGGCTATGAAAGGATGCCAGATATTATATGACAGGGCAAAGGGCACAGCATATGTCTAGAAGAGAAATTTTCTTAAAAACTGTAGCCATATTTGCAACCATCAGAAACAATACAAACCATAGACTGTAGCAGTGATGGCCAAGATTTTGTGGCAATTTCAGTGCCTGATATAGAAGATGCTTTATAGTGAAGAAAATTGGAGTCAGATGGTAAAAACTTTTATTTTTTGTAGTGAGGAGATTGGACAGTATTCACTATGGTTTCACTAAGGTAAGTGATTTACAATCAACTTTGCATATTTAAAATGTTCTATTTCATGCAGATGTCTTCCTTGACTGGAATCTTTCCCTTTTCCATGGCTTAATCATTGAGTGGCATAAGCTGGACAAAAGTTCCTTATTGAATTCAGGATAGGGAAGTTCTCCATACATCCAGAAGTGCAGTGTTTTCAAAGACCAGTCCTGAAGGGGCACTGCCAGCTTTTCAGAGAAATGAGGTGTCAGAGTTTTCTAAGCAACTTGTAAAATGTGGTGAATTGTTTTTGAGAATTTTCTGGAGTAAAAGTTGATTTAGTAAGTTAAGTGCTTGATGGACAAAATGCCAAGACCCCACCTAGGCCAGAGATTAACTCTGGACAAATGATACAGGAGTGAGATAATTGGTATGGAGTTTATGATTCTGAGGTGAAGAGAGTGCTGACTGGAATAAAATACAGAAAGCCCAAGATGAAATTTTTCTGCTATTAGGTACATGATCTTTGACCTAAACCCTAAGTATGCACCGTTATAAATCATTATCTCTGTCACTGCTTTGTCTGAGTCCACCTCCACCCCCACACACTTAGTGAATACCCACTATTTCTCTGGACACAAATTTAAGAATACAAATCTGAAAATGAATTTTTATTATCTACATCTTTATGAGAAAGATAGCCAATTAATAAATGCATGCTGCATTGGGTTGCAAGAAATGCACAATTAAGGGAATACTTACACACTATGGGTACGTAAATTAGTACAAACTCTGTGGGAAACAGTGAACATTTCTCAAAAAAACTAACCTTATAATTTGTCCTACGATATGGTTTGCTTTTAATGTAAAGATGCTGAACAATCTAGAGACAGTAATATATCAGTGGCTTGACCATGTCATTTAAAATTAACATTTGAACATCATGGGAATCTGGCACACATATTTCCATCAAAAGCTCATACTCCTCACCTCTATGCAATTCTACTTTTTAAAGACAATGTTTTGGGAAGGGGCACTGGGACACATATTGTCACTGTGATCATCTTCTGAGAGAATATGAAGACTTTCAATTGTCCAAAATTTCATAAAACTACTAAAACTACATTTTTTATTTTACAGATTGGGGTATGAGTCAAGATTGGGTACATAAAAGGTTTAGGTAAGGTGAAGTTTTGGGCCTCCCTTTGGACAACACTTCACCTAGATTAGAATCAGACAGTCTTATTGAAGTTATGTACTCTCTGGTAGTGTCCTACTACTGCCAATCTCTTTTTAAGGGTCTCATGAGGGTTCACTCATGAATGAGTACATGTGTTACTCAGTTATTTGTTTATGTGATAGATCACTGAATCATTCCAAATTTATCAAAGTTCCTGCAAAGTCCATAATTTTGTCCTTCTTTATGTCTATATAATAGTCCATTGTGTATATGTGCTACACTTTTTTATTCAGTTCAGTTTTGATGGGCAGCACAGTTGCTTCCATGTTCTTATTACTGTGAACAACTCTACAGTAAACATGTGTGTGCAAGTATCTTTTTTGCAGAATGATTTGAGTTCCTATGGGTATATTCCTGGAAGAGTGATTGCTGGGTAATATGAAAGGTAAATTTCTAATTATACTAGAAATCACCAAACTGTTTTCCATAGAGGTTGAATTAGTTTGCTCTCCCATCAACAGTGTAGAAGCATTTTCTTTTCTCTACATCCTTGACAGCATCTGTTGTATTTTGTTTTATTAATCATGATCACCCTTACTAGAGATTGGTGGTATCTCAATGTGGTTTTGAATTACATTTCTCTAATAATTCGTGAGGCTAATTTTTTCATGCATCTGTTGGCTGCTCATACATCTTCTTTTGAGAAGTGTCTGTTCATTTATTTTGCCCATTTTTTAATGAGGTTGTTTGTTTTTCTTTCGACACATTTGAGTTCCTTGTAGATTCTAGATGTTAGGTCTTTGTCAGATATACAGTTAACAAATATTTTTCCCACTCTGTGTGCTGTCTCCCTGTTCTGTTGATGGTTCCTTTTGCTTTGCAGAATGTTTTCAATTTGATGAGGTCCCACTTGTCTATCTTATCTTTTATGGCATGAACTTTTGGGATTTTGATGAGGAATTGTTTGCCTGTTCCAATTTGCATAGGGATTTCTCCTGCATTTTTTAAGATTCTTATCATTTTAGGTTTTATGTCTATGTCTTTGATCGAGTTGGAGTTGATTTGTGTGTATGGTGATAGTTAGAAATCCTATTTCATTCTTCTTCATGTGGTTAGCCAGTTTTCTCAGCACCATTTAATGAATTGGTTCTCCTCTAGCCAGGTGTTGTCAATGGAGGATTTGCTGAAGATGAGTTGGTTGAGAAACTGAGGTTTGGCTTCCAGAATCCCTATCCCATTCCATTGGTCTATATGCCTGTTCTTGTATCAATACCAGGTTGTTTTGATTATTGCGGTTTTATAATAAAGTTTAAAGTCTGGGAGTATGATGCTTCCCACTTTGTTTCTTTTGCTGAAGATTGTTCTGACTATTTGTGGACATTTGTGCTTCCATATGAATATCTGTATCGTTGTTTCCAGGTCTGAGAAGAATGGTGACAGTAATTTAATGGATAATTTCTTGGATCTGAAGATTGCCTTGGGTAGGAGAGATATTAGCAATGTTAATTCTTCCAATTCATGAGCATAGAATTTTTTTATTTGTTTGTGTCCTTTTTTATTTTTTTAAGCAGTATTTTGCTGTTTTTGTTGTAAAGATTTTTCACTTCTCTGGCTAGAAAGATGCCAGGATATTTCATTTTGTTCTGGCTATTGTGAAAGGGATTGTGTGTTTTGTTTGGATCTCTACCTATTGGTTGTTGCAACTGTTTTTGGATGCTGATTTTAAACCCTGAGATTTTCCAAAGTTCTTTATCAATGCAAGGAAGTTTTTGACAATTCCTCTTGAGTTTTCCAGGTATAAGATCATACCTCTGCAAAGATGAATAGCTTGAATTCCTCATTTCATATTTAGATACCCCTGGTATCCTTCTCTTGTCTGATTGCTCTAGCTAGGACTTCCAACACTACATTAAAAGGAGGGGTGAGAATGGGCAACCTTGTCTTGCTTCAGTTTTCAGGGTAAATTCTTCCAATTTCTGTCCATTTAGCAAAATGTTGGCTCTGAGTTTATCATAGATGACTTTTACTATTTTGAGGTATATTCCTTCCATACCTAGGTGTTCAGGGTCTTTTTTTTTTTTAAATCAGGAATGGATGCTGTATTTTCTTATAAACACTTTTCTGCATCTAATGATATAATTATGTGGGTCTTTTTTTTTTTTTTTTACATCTGTTGATGTATTTAATTACATTTATGGTCTTGTGGATGTTGAACCAGCCCTGCATCCTAGGGATGAAGACTAGTTGGTCATGATGGATACATTTTAAGGTGTGGTTTGATCCAATTTGCTAGAATATTGTTGAGTATTTGTTTATCTGGGATATCAGCCTGGATTTCTATTTCTTTGTTGGGTCTTTGCCTGGTTTAGGTATCAGTGTGATATTACATTCATAAAAATTTGGGAAGGGTGCTATCTTGCTCCATTGCCTGAAATACTTTCAATAAGATTGGTATCAACCTCTCCTTGTATTTTTTGTAGAATTCTGCTGGAAAACCATCCTGTCCACAGTTTTTAATTGGTAGATTTTTTTTTATGACTTAGTCAATTTTATGTGTTGCTATTTGTCTATTTATGGTCTCAATTTCTTCTTGTTTCAACCTTGGGAACTTGTGTGATGTAAGAAAGTCCTTCGTTCAATTTACATCTTCAAGTTTGCTTCCACATAGTTGTGCTAAATCTCTGGTAATCTTTTGTATTTCTTTGGGGACAGCTGTAACTTGATCTTTTGCGTTTCTGATTGTGTTTGAGATTTTTCTCTCTTTTTCTTAGCCAATCTGACTAGGGGTTCATTAATCTTGTTTATCCTTTTAAACAACCAGCTTTTTGTTTTGTTGATTTTTTCTGATATTTTTGTCTTCTATGTCTTGTATTTGGGCTTTTACCTTGGTGATCTGAATTCTTCTCCTGAAGTTAAGGTTTTGGTGGTCTTGTCTTTCCAGCTCCCTTAGATGATCTATTAGGCTGTTAACTTGTAATCTTTCTATTTTCTTGGTGTGTGTCTGTGCAGATGTAATTTCCTCTCTTAGTACTGCCATCATGGCATCCCAGAGGGTTTAGTAAGATGTGTCTTTATTTTTTTCATGAATCTTTTATTTTCTGTTTTGATTTCTGTGTTGACTCCGGAACTGTTCTGCATCATGCTGTTCAGTGTCCATGTCTTTATAGGTTTTGAGGAAATTTTGTTGGTATTGATTTTTATTTTTATTCCACTGTGGTCTGAGTAGTTGCGTGGCAGTGTTTTGATATTATGAAATGTACTTATGCTTGATTTATGGCTGAGGATATGGTTGGTCTTGTAGAACATTCCATGTGGTGAAGAGTAGAATATACATTCCATGGTTGCTGGGTAGAGTGTTCTGTAGATATCTATTAAGTCCATTTGGTCAAACATCACACTGAGGCTCCAGATCTCCTTCTTACTTTTTTTTCTTTGAAAGTCTATCTAGGGTTAGTGAGGTATTTATGTTCACAGCTATGATAGTGTTAGAGTCAACGTCTTTTATTAGTTTACTTAGTAGTTGCTTTATAAAAGCTGGTGCTCCTGTGTTGGGTGTATATATGTTTAGGATGGATATTTCTTGTTGATGGATTGAACCTTTTATCATTATGTAGTGTCCTTCTGTATAGTTTTAAATTTGTGGTAGCTT
>CAUYQG010041404.1:0-23763 GCA_963574415.1 Tarsius wallacei | reverse complement strand
ATACTTGGGTAATTCTGCTTTCCATGCTTGTCATTTTGTTTTTTATTTCACTCACAGTATTCTTTATTGCTGTTATCTCAGTTATCAGCTCCTTCCTAGTTTCTTCTTGACTCTCCTCAATTCTTTTTAATCTCTCCATTATTGTCTTGATATCTAGATTTGTAGTTTAAGAGCAGTCATTTTGGGTCCTCTTCATTGTTTGCATCCCGAAGTCAGTTTTCTCAGTGTGTGCCTTCCCAGGGCTCTGGGAGAGACCCATATTCTTCTTTTGGTTTTTCTTCATTTGTGTAGATTTCTCTCTGTCTCCTCCTTTCCTTCCCCTTCTTTAATTCTGTTTTTCAGGGAAGGTGGGGTTGCTTTTGCTTCACTTGTGCAATCTCCTGTTCTTCCTTATGAGGGTCTTTTGGCTGTGTTTACTTTTGAGGTTGGAGTGCGGGCTGCAGGCTGTACTTTTTGCAGTTTTGAGGTTTCATTGAGGGGGAAGCTGTGATTCAGAATCTGTATGCCAATTCCAGCATCCCCCTATTGGTGTGTGAGCTCACTGGAACCTATTTTCCACCGTCTTACAATCTTTCTGTGCAGCAGAATGTAGGTTTGGTCCCTCAGCATCCCAGGGCATGGGATTACTTTGAGATGCAACCTCAGATGTCTGCTGCTTAGTTCCCAGGGGAGTGGCTTTGTCTTCTGTTTAGTGATGTAACCTTGGGAACCCAGGTGAAGACTGCTTGTAGGTGGGTGGGGCAATGCGAGTCTCTGACTGGAGAATGGCTGAAGTGATAGGATCCTTTTTCTCCACTCTTTGGGTCCCTGGGCAATCGACTATGGTGGTCTGTGGTAGTGTGATAGCATGAGCCTCTCGGGGATCAGGTGCACAGCTGGGCACTCCACTCAGGGCTCCAGATCTCCAGATTTCAGAGCCCCAAATTTCCAAAGGGCATGCTGTGAGTGGGGAAAGTGACCCCACGCCTCTCCCAGTGTACTTCAGTCAGAAATGGAATCAGTCTCTCTGAGGGCCAGGTGCCCAGAGCCTCTGGGCTCGATGCAGCAAGGGAGGGAGCTGAGACCCAAGCCTTCCCACCGAGGGAGCAACCCCGGATGCAATAGCTGGCCCTGCATGTGATTGGGGGTCCCTGAGCCTCAGACCAATGCGTCCAGCTGTAGGCAAGGCGGTAAGGAGAGGAGGGCAAGAGTCTTTTTGGGGAACTCACATTTGGAGAATATCACAGTTCCACCTATGTCATCGCCATCTTAACCAGAAACCCCAAATTAACATTGTTAAGCTGTCCATCCTACCAAGAGAAATCTACAGATTCAACACAATATCCATTCAATACCATTATCATTCTTCTCAGACCTGGAAACAATACAGAAATTCATATGGAAATATAAATGACCAAAACAATCCTCAGCAAAAGAAATGAAGCAGAAGGTTTCACACTTCCAGACTTTAAACTTTACTATAAGGTTACAATAATCAAAACAGCCTGGTATTGGTACAGGAACAGGCATATAGATCAATGGAACAGGATAGAGACTCCAGAAACGAAACTTCAATTTCTCAACCAACTAATCTTGGCAAAGTATTCACCAAAAAACATTGGAGAGAGGAGAACCCATTCAGTAAATGGTGCTGGAAAACTGACTGATAATATGAAGAAGATTGAAACAGGACCTCTACCTATCACCACACACAAAAATCAACTCTAAATGGATCAAAGACCTAAATGTAAACCTCAAACTATAAGAATTTTAGAAAATGCCAGAGACATCCTTACAGAAATTGGAGTAGGCAACCAATTTCTGGTCAAAACCCCAATAGTTCATGCCATAAGAGATAAGATAGGCAAGTGAGACATCATCAATCTGAAAAGCAACTGCAAAGCAAAAGAAACCATTAAGAGAGTGGGAGACAGCCCACAGAATGGGGAAAAAAATTGCCAACTATATTTCTGACAAAGGCCTGACAATCAGTATCTACAAGAAACTCAAATGTGCCAGAAGGAAAACAAACAAACAAACAAACAAAACCAGCCCCATTAAAAAGTGAATAGATACTTCTCAAAAAAAGACATATGAACAGCCTTCAGACACATGAAAAGATGCTCAGTCTCACAAATCAACAGAGAAATGCAAATAAGACCACATTGAGATATCACCTAACTCCAGTAAAAATGATTATCATTAATAAAACAAAAACAACAGATGCTGGTGAGGATATAGAGAAAAGGGATTGCTTCTACACTGTTGGTGAAAGGGCAAATTTGTTCAGCCTCTATGGAAAACAGTGTGACAATTTCTAAAAGAACAAGAAATTGACCTTCCATGTGACCCAGAAATCCCCCTTTTGGGAATATAACCGGAAGAACCCAAATCATTCTACAAAAAAAATACCTGTGCATGCATGGTTTTTGCAGCACTATTCATGATAGAAAAACACAAAACCAACCTTGATGCCCATCAAAATTGGACATGATAAAAAATATATGATACATATATACATTGGAATATTATGCTGCCATAAAGAAGGACAAAATTATGGACCTTGCAGCAACTTGGATGAAGTTACCGTCTATCATATTCAGTAATCTATCAGAGAGATTAAGAACTGAGTAACACATGTTCTCACTTATAAATGAACCCTGATGTCTATCATAATACTACAAGAAAGGGATTGGCAGTAGTGTGATGCTGACTGGGGTTGGGGGGAGGATTGCACATAACATCAATAAGTGTTTCTGACCCTAATCCAGATGAAATGAGGTCCAATGGGAGCCCCAAATTTTACCTGTATATAGCCACTTATGTACCCAGTCATGACTTGTACTTGTATCTTTAAAATAATAAAAGGAATGAAAAAAAAAAAACCAGACTTTAAATTAAAAATAAAGAGTAAAAGACATAGAAAATCATTATATAATCACAAAGGGATCAATTCAGCAAGAAGATATAACAATCCTAATATCTATTCACCCAACATCAAAGTCCCCAAATTCACAAAACAAATATTGCTAAACTTAAAATGAGAGATAAATGGCAATAAAATATTAAATAATGGTGGGAACCATTAATACCCCACTCCAACTCTAAATACATAATCAAGAAAAAAAAATTAACAAAAAAAATTGAACTTTAATTGGATTTTAGATTAAGTGAACTTAAACATTTACAGAAAATTTTGCCCAACAACTAGAGGCTATATATTCTTTTCATCAGCACATGAAATAGTCTCCAAGATAGACCACATGTTAGGCCTCAAAACAAATGTTAAAACAATTTTAAAAATCAAAATTACATCAAATATCTTCTTAGATCACAGTGGAATAAAGCTAGAAATCAATACTGGGAGGAACTCCAGAAACTATACAAACACATGGAAATTAAATAGCATTCCCCTGAATGATCCTGGATCAATGAAGAAATTAAAATGGAAATTTAAAAAATTTGAAAAATTTAAGCAAATGATAATAAAAACATTATATAAAACCCTGTGGAATATAGGAAAATCAGTGCTAAGAAGGAAGTTTATAGCATTAAATGCCTACATTAAAAAAGTAGAAAAATAATAAATTAACAACCTAATTAACAATCTAATGTCACACATTATAGAACTAGAAAAACAAGAACAAACCAAACCCAAAGTTATCAGAAGAAAGTATGTAACAAAGATCAGAGCAGAACTAAATAAAATAGACATAAAAAATCAATACAAAAAAAATCAACGAAACAAAAAGTTGGTTCCTTGAAATGGCAAACAGTATTGATAAACCAGTAACCAGACTAAGAAAAGAAAAAAGAAGATCCAAATAAACACAATGAGAAATAAAAAATAAGACATTATAAATGATACCACAGAAATTCAAAAGATCATCCGAGACTGGTACAAAGAACTCTATGATCAGCAAGAAGAAAACTTATAGGAAATGACTAAACTCTGGAAGTGCATATATTCCAAAGACTGAACTAGGAAGAAATAAAATTTTTAGGCAAACCAATGATGAATATCAAAATTGAATCAGTAATATACTATCTCCCAAAAGCTCAGGACCAGATGGATTCACAGTTGAATTTTACCAAACCAACAAAGAAGAATTAATACCAATCATCCTGAAACTATTCCAAACAAGGTTAAAACAAAACAAAACAAAAAAGAAAACTACAGCTAAGTATCCTGATACAATAGACTCAAGAATCCTCAACAAAATGCCAGCAAATTAAATCCAACAACACATCTTGCTTTTCTAGTTCTATAATGTGTGACATTAGGCTGTTAATTTATTATTTTTCTACTTTTTTAATGTAGGCTTTTAATGCTATAAACTTCTTTCTTAGCATTGCTTTTGCTATATTCCACAGGGTTTTATACAATGTGTTTTTATTATCATTTGTTCAAATTTTTTTAACATTTCCATTTTAATTTCCAAGAGGAAATTCTCCCTAACTCATTCTATGAGGTTAATATCATCCTGATATTAAAACCAGACAAGGTTAAAAAAAAAAAAAAAGAAAACTACAGATAAGTATCCTGATACAATGAACTCAAGAATCCTCAACAAAATGCCAGCAAATTAAATCCAACAACACCTCAAAAAGGTAATATACCATGATTGGGTGGGATTTATCTCAGGGATGCAAGGATTGTTTAATATAGGTGAATCAATAAACATGATGGTTTGCATAAATATAATTAAGAACAAAAACCATATGATCATCTTAAAAGACACAGAAAAGCACTCAATAAAAACAATTCTAAAATGTATATGAAACCAAAAAAGAGCTCAAGTAGCCAAAGCAATTCTAAGCAAAAAGAATAAAGCTGGAAGCATCACATTACCTGAATTCAAACTCTACTACAAAGATCTAGTAACCAAAACAACATGATACTGGTATTGAAATAGCTAATGAAATACATAAAATAATTGCAATAAGTTGCTTGACATAAGTAACTCCATTTTGTTGAAATTCTTTATCTTAGCTACCTGCCTAACCTAAAAATTACCCCCAATGTATATGTGTGATTACTGTAATTTTCCCATGACTACAGATCCATAGCTTTGGTCCCCTGAGTTGTTTATGCTGACTGATCATGCTGACTGTTTGCAATACTCCCTAGCTACACGTTCTGTGTAATTCTATGCTTTGTTAACTGAAATCAGATGTTGTGCCAAGAAATTGTTAAGTAATTATGACTTACAAAATTTCCCCTGCCATGTCCCTATAGTTTGTTCTTATATTTTGTTCCTTTTATTTTTAGTTCCTTGTACCCTCACCCCCTGCTATGTAGCCAACCTGCAGATTTTACCTATATAAGATTTGTGCTGATTATATTCTGCATCAAGAACTTCATGGTGAGAACCTACTCTTGACCGAGTGCTAATAAAGGACTCTTAATATTAATTTAGACTTTAAGTGTGTTGGTGTGTCTCCTTCTTGCTATCCAGTCATAATATTTGGAGACTCCGGTGAGATTTTTTTTGGCCAGCATGAGCAGCCGCCTCACTCTGTCCCTTCTCAGCTGGGAGGAGGGGTGTAGGGGAGGTGCCTCCTGAGAGTCTCAGGCCCCTTAACTTCTCATCTGGCTTTGAGGGGGTTGGAATGACTGCTGGCAGCTACTGCCTCAAAAGAACCTGAGTCTGCCTACAATCTTCTAGGAGGTAAGAATTTATTTTTGGCTTTCTGTTTCATTGCTTGTGACCATGGTTTCTGTTTCTGTTTCTGTTTAAGGGAGTCACGGCCGATGAGGTTGTCCTTTGGACACTATTCAGTAGGCCAAGATGTTGACTGAATAGAGTCCTCTGGTTTTCTGCCCTGAGGTTTTTCCAGGGATCGGTAACTCTTCTGACTTCATCTCAACGTGTACTGTCTGTCATTGTGTTTTAATTGTTTGTTTGTTGTTTGCTCAGTGTTTTTTATGGGTTCACAGAATTCATGACCTGTCAGTCTTCTGCCTAACAAGGGCACTCCTTAGACACTGTTCATTAAGCCAAAACATTGACTAAACAGAGTCTCAGCTTAGTGTCTGGTTTTTGTTTGGGTACATGCTTTGACTTCTAACTGCCTATGGTATTTCTACATCCCTGTCATCCTTGGCCTCTTTCCCTGCTTTGCATTCTTGCTGTGCTCTTTGCCACAGGGCTTACTTCTGTTGCACTTTCGTACTGGTCAGCAGGCCAGAAACTTCTATTAACCTTTGCTTATCTTCTAGTGGTTGCAGGTCTGATCCTCATTGGGTGCCTCCTGTAATTTATTGGTTTTGATTATATGGGGTCTTGGGCATCTAAGCCCTCCAGTCTCCTGGACTGTATAATAAAGAATTTCTCTGTTGGGTTTGGGGAGGACTACGGTGTCCATATCTCCAAAGGCAGACTTTGGACTCTCTATGAAAGCAATTGTCCTGCATTTAATGTTAAATAGCCAGCCGCAGGGTCTCTGTGTGTTCATGTTACTTGATCTGTTTGGAAGATCATTACAGGGACCCCTGGTCATCCTAATCAGTTTCCCTATATCAACCAATGTTTAAATTTAGTCCAAAACTGCCCCCCATGGTTAAAGGTATGTTTTCTTACAACCCAGAACACTTCCTGTAAACCATACTATAAGGAGACAAAGCTTCTAACTTAAAAACAACAGGGTGTTATATACAAAGGCCCCTGGTTAACTCTTCAAGGAAAACTTGTTTTACCTGTTTCTCAAGAGAATGAAATCTTGCCAAAATCCATGAAACCATAGGTTTTAACCTCCCTGGTAAAATCAATCATGTGCATTCATCTTCCCACCTGGGATAATTGCCAGCATCTTCTTTTTAACCCTATCTACTTCTAAAAAGCCAGAAATGCAAAAACCTGAGACCAAAAGTCTGTCCTGGCCTTAGCAGCTAGTATAGAGGAGGAGAGTCAAGAAATGATAAAAGAGGTTTTCGTCCCTCTCACCCTAACTGGGACCCCAACACCTCGGCGGGGTCTAAGGCACTAGATACCCATCACTGGGCTATTTTAGCAGGTTTGAAGGGGGCAGCCAGAAAACTTATCAATCTTTCTAAAACTACCAAGGTTCTCCAGGGACTCGAGGAATATCTAGGAGTGTTCCTTGAATGCCTTCAAGAGGAGTTTCAAACTTACATTCTTTTTGATCCCTTGGCTCCCGAGAATGCTCGAGCTATTAATTTGGCATCTGTGGCTCAGGCAGCTCTGAACATCTGAAAAAAGTTGCAGAAGCTGGAAAGCTTTGCAGGAATAGATATTTCTCAGCTGCTTGAAGTAGCTCAGAAAGTTTTTAACAACTGAGATGCTGAAAAACAGAAAAGGGCAGTACAGGCAGCTGATAGAGCAACAAGAAGACAGGTCAAGATCCTGGTAACAGCCCTCTGAGCCCCAGGAACTGAATCCAAGCCTCCTCAACATCAGGTATATACTGTACTGAATTTAAAGGATGCCTGCTTTTCTATCCCTTTGTTCCCTGTCAGTCAACCCATCTTTGCTTTTGAATGGACAGATCCAGATTCAGGGGACACCAGTTACCTGACTTGGACCTGGCTACCACAAGGTTTCAAGAACTTCACAACTCTTTTCAGAGAGGCCTTGAAACAGGATTTGTCAGGGTTCCTGAATGTACTCTACTACAGTATGTAGATAATCTCTTGCTTGTGGCTACAGACTTGAATACTTGTTTATAAGGTACTGAGGCTCTGTTACAGCTCCTCCAAGACTTGGGCTATCATGTGTCAGTGAAAAAGGCACAGCTTTGCTTAACCACTGTCTCCTACCTGGGATACCAGCTAAAAAAGGGTAAACAAGCCCTGCCTTCAGCCCAGAAAATAGCCATTCTTCAGATTCCCACACCAATCACAAAGTAACAGGTATGAGAATTCCTGGGGGTGGCAGGGTATTGCTGGCTGTGAATCCCAGGATTTGCTGAAATTGTCAAGCCCCTGTACACAGCCAAGGCAGGAAATCAGCCCCTAAACTGGACTGTTACCGAGGAACAGGCATTCCAGCAGTTAAAAATGGCTCTGACCCAAGCCCTGGCTCTAGCTCTCCCAGATGTTACCAAGCCTTTCCACTTGTCCATTTACGAACAATGAATTGCAAAGGGGGTCCTTACTCAGACCTTAGGACCGTGGAAAAAACTGGTGGCTTGCTTGTCAAAAAGACTAGACCCAGTAGTCTCTAGCTGACACTCTTGTCTCTGGGCCATTGTGGCCACAGCCATGCTAGTTAAGGAAGCAGACAAATTAACGTTTGGCCAAAACCTGACTTTGTTCCCCATGCTGTTGAAACCTTGCTCTGAGGAGCCTCTGGCCACTGGATGTCAAACGCTAGCATCACCCATTATCAGAGTTTTTTTCTTGACCAACCAAGACTAACTTTCTCTCCTACTCAATGCATCAATCTGGCCACTCTGTTGCCTGATGACAATCCAGAAATGCCTCCCTTAAGTTAGGCTGATGCTGACCTATTCACGGATGGCAACAGCCTGGTAATAGAGGGAGTCCACAAGGCTGGGCAGCCGTAACCACAGCTCATGATGTAATCTGGTCACAGGCATTGACTCAAGGTACCTCAGCTCAAAAGCCTGGAGTTAATTGCTTTAACTCAGGCCCTGTGCTGGGGAACAGGAAAGTGAGCAAACATCTTCACTGACAACCGGTATGCTTTTGCCACACTTCATGTGCATGCCATGATCTATAAGAATGAGGTCTTCTTACTGCAGCAGGTAAGACTATAAAAAATAAGGAAGAAATCTTAGCCCTCCTAGAAGTTATATGGTTCCTTAAAGAGGTAGTCATCATTCATTGCAGGGGACACCAGAAGTCTGACACTCCAGAAGCAACTGGGAACCACCTGGCAGATCAGGTGGCTCAAAAGGCAGCAAAACTCCCAGTTGAACCCCTATCTTGCTAACTAAAACTTTTCCAGCTCATTCTGTCCCAAAACGGCCTACCTATACCCAAGAAGAAGAAGAACGGGCAGATCTAGCAGGAGCCCATAAAAACTCCACTGGATGGTGGGTAAAAGACTCTAAAGTTATCTTACCTGAAGTCCTTGGACACAGCTTGGTAAAACAACTACATTCTACTACTCACCTAGGAGGTACTAAATTGATTGAGCTGTTAAACCGTTTTTATCATATCAATGACTGGAAAAGCATTGCTGCAACAGTAGCCACCATGTGCCCTGCCTGTGCCCATGTCAAGGCAAAACAAGGGCCCAAACCTTCAGATGGCATCAAGGGCACAAGAATTAAGTCCTGGAGGAAAAATGGGAAATAAATTTCACAGTAATAAAACCTCCTCAAGCAGGCTATGGCTATCTACTTTTGTTTATTAATACTTTTTCTGAATAGGTAGAGGTCTTTGCCACCAAAAATGAAACTGCACTTATGGTTACGAGGTTTTTATTAAATGAAATTATTCCTAGGTTTGAATTCCCCCTCTCTATTGGCTCTGATAATGGTCCTGCTTTTACCTTGTCCATAGTATAGCTGGTTAGTAAAGCACTAAACATTAATTAAAAACTACATTGTGCCTACCGACCACAAAGTTCTGGACAGGTAGAACACATAAACCGAACTCTAAAACCTACTTTAACCAAATTAATAGTAGAAACTGGTGAAAAATAGGTAAACCTTTGGCTCTCCTTTGGACCCAATGTACTCCGTATAAGGCTGGGTTTATCCCATATAAATTCATGCTTAAAAGACCCCCTCTTCTGTTACCACATTGTGAGATCCCATTCTAGCAGAAATAACTAATCAATCTCTGTTAAAGTATCTCCAGTCCCTCCAGCAGGTCCAGGCTGCTGTCCACTCCGATGTTCATGTTGTTTTGCCCACTCCATCTTCCATGCCTTGTCATCTGTTCCAGCCTGGAGATCTGGTTTTCATCAAAAGGTTCCAGAAAGAGGGACTAACTCCTGCCCAAAAAGGACCTTTTATCGTCATCATCACCACCCCAACAGCACTCAAGGTTGACAGGTACCGGCCTGGATTAATCACACATGAGTCAAGAAAGCCAAGATAAAAAACATTCATTCCATTGACTGTGCTAAGGCATCTAAGGACCCTAAATATCCATTCCCTCATCCATCAAAGAAAAACAACCACCATTCAGCCAACTGGACTGCGACTAAGGACCCTGAAAATCTTCTCAAGATCACCTTTTTACATACCTGAACTGTAAGATGCCAATAACTGGTTACTAATTTTTTAAATGCATTGTACTCAATCTTTAACTCTTGTTTTTGTTATCCCACTTGTTCTGGCCTTTGGCATAGGTCTTTTAACTGTAACTCCTGAAGATTGGAAATGTGGTGAAAGGGCTCTGTTAATGCTATTTTATCTTTCATGTGTAAATTCTGTAAAACTTATGCATGTAAAAACTTATTATAATTCCATATCCATAACCAATAAATCAACAAATTAACTCATCTACAACTAAAGGGGGGAATGAAATAACTAATAAAATACATAAAATAATTGCAATAGCTTGCTTGACATAAGTAACTCCACTTTGTTGAAATTCTCCATCTTAACTGTCTGCCTAACCTAAAAATGACCCTCCAATGTATATGTGTGATTACTGTGATGTTCCCGTGACTACAGACCCACAGCTTTGTTCCCCGGAGCTGTTAATGCTGACCGATCATGCTGACCATTTGCAATACTCCCTAACTACAAGTTCCGTGTAATTGTATGCTTTGTTAACTAAAATCAGATGTTGCAACAAGAAATTGTTAAGGAATTATTACTTACAAAATTCCCCCTGCTATGTCCCTATAGTTTGTTCTTATATTTCATTCCTTTTGTTTTATCCTCACTTCCTGCTATATAGCCAACCCGCAGATTTTACCTATATAAGCTTTTTGCTGATTATGTTCTGCATCGAGTTTCATGGCGAAAGCCTACTCTTGACTGTGTGCTAATAAAGGGCTCTTAATATTAATTTGAACTCGACATGCTGGTGTGTCTCCTTCTCACAATCCAGGCATAATAGTATAAAAAATAGACACATAGATCAATAGAATAGAATAGAGAACCCAGAAATAAAGCTGTATACTTACAACCAACTGATCTTCAACAAAGTCAGTAAAAATGTACTTTAGAAAGGACACCCTATTCAATAAATATGCTGGGAAAATTTAATAGTCATGTGCAGACAAATGAAACTGGACCCTTTCCTTTCATCATACAGAAAAATTAACTCAAGATGAAATAAAGACCCAAAAGTAAGACCTGAAACCATAAAAATTCTACAAGAAGACCTGGGAAAAACTCTTCTGGACAATGGCCTAGGCAAAAAAATAATGATAAAAATCCCAAAAGCAAATGAAAGAAAACCAAATATAGACAAATGTGTCCTATATAATCGAAAAAGCATCTGCACAGCAAAAGAATCAATGAACAGAGTAAACAGACAACATGTAGCGTGGAAAAAATATTTTCAAACTATGCATTTGACAAAGTCCTAATATCCATATTAGAAGAAACTCAAAGAACTCAAAAGGAAAACAAACAAATAATCCCATTAAAAAGTGGGTAAAGAACACAAACAGTCATTGTTCAAAAGAAGACATACAAGGACTGAGAAACATAGGGAATAATGCTCAGTATCACCAATCATTAGAGAAACGCAAATTAAAACTACATTGATATACCATCTTACATTGGTAAGATCGTGCACCATTTTAGGCTATTATTAAAAAGTCTTCAAACAACAGATGCTGGCAAGGAGACAGAGAAAAGGCAATCTTTATACATTGTTGGTGGGAATGAAAGTTAGTATAATCTTTACAAAATGCAGTATGAAGAGTTCTCTTTTTAAAAAATTTTTTTATTTTAAGATGGGTACAATTCAGGGTTATGTGTACAAATGGTCATTGTAGAGAGTTCTCAAAGAACTAAAATAGAACTACCATTTGATCTCACAATCCCACTTCTGGGTAGCCAAGTAAAGGAAAAGAAATCATTATATAAAAAAGACACCTGTATTCATATGTTTATTGCAGCACTATTCACAATAGCAAAAAGATGTGGACTCAACCAACGGATAATTGGATAAATAAAATGTACATGCACAAATAGTATTTAGTCATAGAAAAGAATGAAATCATGAGTTTTGCAACAACATGGATGGAACTGGAGGCCATTATCCTAAGTAAAATAATTCAGAAACAAAAAGTCAAATATCAAAAATTCTCAGTTATAATGAATAAACATGGACATACAGAGTGGAATAAAAGTCACTGGAGACTACAGAAGGTGGGAGAGTGGGATCAGGGTGATTGAAAAATTACTTACTAAATGCAATGTTCACTATTTGGGTGAGGGTTACACTAAAATCCCAGACTTTACCTCCATGCAATATATGCATGTAAGAAACCTGCACTTGTACTCCCTAGATATATAAAAATTTTTAAAATTAAAAAAATCACTCACGTAGTAATAACATTTAAGTGAGTGAGATTTTAATGACAGGCTTTTTTATTGTCTTAAGAACAAATTTCTCAAACCACAGTCAAATGGTTAACAATGATTGTTTTTTATTACTGTTCAAAAATAAAATGCAGCTCTAATCACCTCTAAGAAAGTCTTATATTTATATTTGGAGGGGTTGAGAAATATCAATTGGGTACCTGTTATGTACTACTTTTTGGAGTGGTTTTTAAAAAACTCTGTAATCAAGTTCTTTCAGTGTTTTTCACAAAGAACTTCTTGTAATCAGGGTGATTGATGCCCCCTCAATCAGGGCAATTGTTTGTGTGTGGAAAATAGTACATGTTGAAGTATTTCTCTTAGTAATTGTCAAAGGAGTCACTTAGCCACTCTGAAGTTAGAGAAAAGAAAAATAGCTTCTGGGTAGAAAAAAAATGGCTGAGGGAATCTAATGTAGCACAATACTATGATATATTGCCAGTATGCCAAGAAAGAATCTATGGCCTAAGCAACTTTTGAAAGACTCCTATTAAGGTGATGGGTTTTTGCAATGAAAATAAATGACTGAAAGTGGGCAGTACCTTTTAAAAATATTTTTATTCTAACACACAGCATGTGGGATAAAAATGAGTAATATATACACTCTATCAAAATATTTGATCTGTCAGTTTCACTAATTTTACACCTGTACATGCTACATGAAAGGTAAACTGAAGAACTTCCTCTTTTATTTTGAAAAATCATAGATGGCTAAGGTCATTTCCAACTTAAATAAATTTACTAAAATCAGGGAGATTACCACGAAGACTGATAAATCCTTTCTTAATTTTCTTTAGCAAAATATGTCAAGCACTCTATATCCGATGTTGACTCTGCTCCTGGACACAACAATCTGAAAATCACAGGAATAAAAAAAACCTTAATAAAAATTTCCCATTATCCCTGGTGGATATGTTGTTTTAATAATCTTTATTGAGAACTCTACCTTTGGATAAATTATTATGTCTTTTGAAACATTTGTGCCAGAGTAAATATGTTTTTCCCTGAATAATTAAAACAAAGGAAATGGTTTCCATTGTCTCTCTAGCAATTTTTATACAACATAATTTTAGGTGAAAGGTTATATAATTATTTTTATTAAATAGGATCACAAAGTGAATGCTTACACACGGATGGATCCAACCCTTTAAGTGAGTTGCAGCCTTAACCAGGCAAAACTGGTAGTTTAGGAAGATTAATTCAGAATCTAGCAAGAATAATTATGTTTTTTTTTCTTGGAGTTACTTAGTAAAATGGAAGTCCCAAATTCTGCCTCTAAAGTCCTCAACAGAAGTAAACTGGAACAGTGTTTTCTTATTCTTCCTAAGTGTTTCATGGTTTTGCATAAGGTTTCCCTCCTGTAAAGCACAGATATAAGAGATGGAACCGTGTAATGGACTCGTCCAAGTTTCCCTATGGGATGATGACAGACTCCATGCACAGGAAATGAGGGTCAGATGATTACAAATCTTATGGTTCCTGGACTGCACCAAGGGTATCCACAAATAGCATGCTGATGCTTAATGTTACACGTGATTTTCAACTGCCCTATTTGCTTCAAAACAGCTATCAGTTACTGAGCTAAACCATTGAATATATGTGCTTTCCATACATGATCTAATTTAGTCTTTCCAGAACCACAAAAGGTAATACTTTCCAGAGAAACAACTTAAATTTCCATAAATTAGTGTGTGGCATAGGTTAAGATTAAACCCTGCAGCATAACTACGATATCAGTTGTAAATGCCTGGCTATTAATAATACCTAAACTACTATTTGCATATGATTCCTATTAATTAAGCTATAATTTATATACATTTAAAATACCAATTTTAAGTGTAGTGGTCAATGAGTTTTGATAAATGTATACATCTGTGCAACCAAAACCATTATTTACATACAAAAAATATTAATAACATATTTATAAACTTTTTTTTCCAACACAAAAGGCAGTTCCTTTGTATTCTCACCTTTTTGGAGTTGAACCCCTTACCTGCAGCCTAAAGACAACATCTCTTCTCATTTATATAATTATAGTTTAATTTTGCCTGTAAACTTTATATAAATGGAATTATATAACATATCTTCTTTTATGCCAAACTTTTTCCACTTAGAATTATGTTTTATGAGATTCATTTGTGTTGTTGCATATAACTTTATTATTGCTAAATGTACTATTTGTGTGAATATACCACAATTTATGCATTCACTTATTGATAGAAATTTGGATGGTTCCCAGTTTCTTGTCTTTTATGAAGAAATCTATAATGGACATACTCGTGTAACTCTTGAAGTAGATCTATACTTTATCTTAGGTAAGCATTCAGGAGTAGAACTACTAGATTATAGGAAACTTGTTTAGCTATAAAAGACATTGCCAAACTGTTTTCCAAAGTACATAATTTTGCATTCTCATTAGCATTGTAAGAGAGTTCCATTTGCTCTTCATCCTTGTCAACACCTAGCACTCTCAGGCCTTTTTAGTCCTCCTTAGTTGACATGGCAGTTCATAGTGGTTTAAATTTAATTTCCTTGATAACTAATAATGTTGAACATCTTTGCTTATTTTCTATTGATCACTACTATATGTTTTCTGAAAATTCTGTTCACAACTTTTGCCTATTATTTTGTTATTCAGCTGTAGGTCAATAAATAACATTTTCTCTCAGACTATGGCTTAAGTTTTTATTGTCTTAATAGTCTCTTTTGAAGAATAGAAATTCTAAATCTTGATGAAATCTATTTTATTAATTTTTTCTTTGATTGATAATCTTTTTGTCTTATGGAGAAATCCTTCTTTAAACTAAGATCATATACATATCCCTTTATTTTCTCTAGAAGCTTTGCATTTAGCTTTTATGTCTACATTTACTATCCATATCAAATCAATTTTTGTGAGGTAGAATTGAGATTTAGGCTTTCTCATATGATTCCTTAGTTGTTTCAGAGCCATTTGTTGAAAATATTATTCATTACACAATGAATTATTTTAGTACCTTTGCTGAAAATCAATTTACTATATATGTGTGGATCTATTTCCAGATTTCATTGACCATCTTTATGACAAGACCATATTATCCTGTTTGCAATGCAAGTTGTGAAGTCAGGTAGTGAAAGACTTTGAGCATAATTGATTTTAAAAATTACTTTGTCTGTTGTAAGCCTTTTGTATTTCCATACGGATATTAGAATTATCATTCCTATGTTTACAAAATATTTGCCTGGCGTTTGATTGCAATTTCCTTAAATGTATAAATCTATTTAGAAAATATTAGCTCCTTAAGAACATTAGTTCTCAAATCTGCAAACATATGTCTCTTTTATATTTTGTGCAGGCATCTTTTAAAATTTCTCTTAGTAATGCTTTGTGCATGAAAACCATTTTATACTTTTAAGTGTAAGCGTCTTCTACACATACCATTATATTTATTTTTAAGATGGCTATGCTTTGATACTCTTTTAAATGCACTCTTATTTTAGCTATTCAATTGCTTGTATTATAAATACAATTGGTTGTTGAAATCATGATCTTAAGTCCTATGACTTTGATAAATTCACTTATGTTTTCTGGTAGATTTTTATAGATGCATTAGGATTTTCATTTTAGCATTTGTATGTATGTATCTATTTATCTTTCTATTTATATTTATCTATTTATTTACTGCCTTTTGGATTTGTTAGAATATCTAGTACAATCTTGAGTAATAATGGTGAGAGTGGGCATTATTGGATTTTTCCTGATCTCTAGGAGGTATGAATTAAATATTTAATCATAAGAAATATGCTAGTTTTAGGTGTTGTTATTTTTTTTTTTTTTGAGTTGGAGTCCCACTCGATCACCCAGACTGGAGTGCAGTGGCTGCTCCCGGCCACCGCAGCCTCGACCTGCCGGGCTCCGGTAATCCTTCCGCCTCAGCCTTCCGAGTAACCGGAATTACAGGCGCGCGCTACCACACCCGGCTAATTTTTTTTGATTTATTGTAGAGATGAGGTTTCGCCTGCCCAGGCAGGTCTCGAACCCGCGGGCTCGGCAATCCACTCACCTCAGCCACCCAAGGCGCGGGATTACAGGCTGAGCCACCGAACCTGGGTGTTGTTATTTTAATAGATATTTTCTATCAGATTGAGGAAGATCTCTCCCAGATTTTGTTACTAAGAATTTAAATAGATATTAAAATGTTTCAGTTTTTTTCTGCAACTATTGTGATGATCATATCAATTTCTATTGATCTACCTTCAACATCACTTACTCTTTCCTCTGTCATCTCTATTTTGCTACTGAGATCATCCTATGCCTTTTTAATTTCAGGTATTATATTTTCAGTTCTAAATTTTTTTGTTTTTAAAGTGGTTTTTATTTCTCTCCTAAGAACTTTTATCTATCACTCACTTAATGTATGTTCCTATGCACTTTGCAAAACAGTTATTTTGGTTGCTTTAAACTCTGAAAAATTCCTACTTTTGACTCTTTTCCCAGATAGCCAATTCCCTTGAATATTGATCAGATTTCCTGGGTCTTTTCATACCAAATAATTTTGTGTTAAACTATGGAGTCTGTTATAATCGTCTGGAGAATAATGCTTTTGTTGTGGTTGATTTAGCATTTAATATGCTCAGTTAGGTTCAGACTACACGTTCTGGCTCACTTTCTGTGAGTAGTGGTTCTAACCTCAGTTGAGTTTTTAAAGCTTTCACTATTCTGGTCTATCACACATGTATCTCTCAGGAGTTAGTCTGAGATTTGGGGCCGTGGTTTAAATCTCAGTTTCGTTCTCGACACCTTTGTTATACTATTTTGGGTCTGTCTCATTCACACATAGCTAAGGGGTGACCTGGAAACTTGAGTAAGTTCATATACAGAATTAGGGAATCCCCTTCTTCAGCTCTTCTTTCTCTGGAATTCCCCACATACTCTACCCTGTGTTAAGTTTTTTTTTCCAAATCCATCTAGTCAAATGTAGCATTTTAATAGAAGTCTTAGCTTCTTGTACCACTGCTGTAGTATGAAACTGTATTAAAAAAAAAAAATAGAAAACGTACTACTCCCACCATCCCCACTCCCATACAAACTACTTGTCTAAATTTTGACTTCCTTTCACAAGCCACTTAATTTTGTTTACATTTCAGATTCCTCAGGTGGTTGATTTTGTATTTTGTCTAGAGTTTTTCATTGTAACCAGTGGGAGAGAGAGATAGTAGTGGGTGTTTCTTGCCATGGTTAAAACAGAGCTTTGCATTGACAGTAAATTACTTGAAATGTCTTTATTTTGCCTAAATTTTGGGAGATATTTTTCTGGGTAGAGAGTTCTAAGTTAACTAGGATATTTTTTCTCTCCCTTGCCCCTTTATTTAGAGATAAATTCTCCCTCCAGCACCCAGGCTGGAATGCAGTGGCACAACCATAGCTCACTGAAGTCTCAAACTCCTGAGATCAAGCAATTCTCCTGCCTCAACCTCCCAAGTAGCTAGAAATACAGGCATATACCAGCTAATTCAAAAAAACAGAGTTTATAATGCTGAGTGATCTCTCACAGAAACAAAGATTTGAGTATCACATGTTCTCACTCATAAGTGGACCTTGAACATCTATCCTAATACTTTAAGAAAAGGATTGACAGTGGTGGGAAAATATCACGGGGTGGGGGGCAGGGAGGGGAAGGGAGGTGGAATTAACGGTAGTCAGTAACTGTCTGGGGACGGGGGGATACCCTTTATCAACAAGGGTACCTGAATGATGCATATTTGTACACTTAACCCTTAACTGTATCCCACAATTTTAAAATAAAAAAATGTTTAAAAAAATATTAATAGAGATGGAGTCACACAATGTTGCCCAGACTGTTCTTGAACTCCTGGCCTCAAGCAATTATCCTGCCTCAATTTTTCAAAGTGCTGGTATTACAGGTGTAAGCCATCACACTCGGCCAGCTCTCATTCTTCTTGGAGTTTTTCCTATATGTAATATATATCTTCTGCTGCTTTATGAATATTATTCTTTATTATTTGTTTATTGTAGTTGGCTATTGTGTGTCTAAATATGACTTTTCATTGGTCTTGCTTGGTCTTTTCTGAGCTTCCTGAATCTACGAATTACTCTTTTTTTAAAAAAAAGTGGAATATTATTTTTTGTCACTATTTCTTAATACATTTTTTAAATAAGAAATTTTCTGTCTTCTTCTGAAATTTCAGTTATAGGGATTTAAAGTTATTTGATATTATCCTACAGATTATTAAAACTTTGATTTATCATTTATTGATTGACTGATTGATTGATTTGAGTTGGAGTCTCACTCTGTCACCCAGGCTGAAGTGCAGTGACACACTCATGGCAACTGCAACTTGACCTGCTGGACTTGAGTGATCCTTCCACCTCAGCCTTCCAAGTAGCTGGAACTACAGGGACAGACCACCATCTCTGGCTAAATTTTTGATTTATTGTAGAGAGGTCTTGCCAAGTTGCCTAGGCTGGTCTCAAACCCCTGGGTTCAGGCAATCCTCTTGCTTCTGCCTCCCAGAGTGCTGGGATTACAGGCATGAACCATCACACCCAGCCTGATTCATCTTTTAAATCCTTTTTCTGTCCTTCAATTTTTATTATTTTTTTTACTAACTTATCTTCAAGTTTAATAATTTCTTCTATTGTTATCTACTCTGTTATTAATCACATCAAATAGCTTTATAGTTGAAGTATGGTTTTTCAGTTCTAGTATTTTCTTTATCACCTTTTCTATACTTTCTAAATATTCCACTTTTTCCTCATTGTGTTTACCTTTTTTCTGAAACACTATGCATACTTAGCATAGTTATTTACAGACTTTATCTGTTAATGTCCATGTCTTATGTATTTGTGTATCTATTTCTATTGACTAATATTTTTCTTAATTTTAGGTCATATTTTTGTGGGTATTTTTGCCTGTTTAATATTTTTATTGTATATTCTACATTACTAATAACACATTGTAAAAACTGTAGGTTTATTTATCCTCTTTTGGGGAGTGTTTTGTTTTGTTCTAGCAGGCAATTAAATTATTAAATTATTAGTGAATCATCTTAAATGTATAGAGATTCATTTCAGGAGTTAGTGAAGGTCTATATTGGCCTTGCCCTTACTATAGGTGAATATCTTACCCTTTGGATCTAGTCTATACTTCTATGGCACGTATCTTAAGAATTTCAACAGAAAGCCACATTTATTTACAAACACCTTCTAACTTGGGAGGACTTGAATTTCAAACTCGATTTCCCCTACAAAGGGCAGCAGATGGCAGCTAAAATCTCTGTCATCCTCTTTCAATCTTCTATCAGCCTCTGCTCCCTACCCACTGAGCTCTTTGGAATATCACACATGCAAACACAGCTCAGAGATTCACCAAAATTTTTATAAGTGCTTAAATGCACATTTGAGGGCTGCCTCTCTGAGGGTTCTTTATCTCTAGGATTTTCATTCTTAAGTTTTAGATGTTCTGGAAGTTTCAAATTCCAGCATCTCACTGTTGGTTTCTGCCTAATTTCTAACCCCCATGGATCATGTTTGGTGAATTTCTCAGGGGAAAATACAAATAAAAGGGATATCCCTCGTATATGCAGAGACAAATGATTCATGTTATCAGTTCTTATTTTATTTTATGGCTAATCATCAATTTTATCTGTGTTTATGTGGGCATATATGCTGAATTTGGTGAATAGGTTACATTTGACTTTAATTTTTAGCAAATAAAGTATATGCACTTAAAATATCTGCTATTGTAGATTATTGATACATAGAGACAGAATCAATTTTAGAAATTTAAAAATTGATTATATCTTTAAGTGTTGCAAAAAGAGCATAAAGGCCAGAGTCAGTAAATTGTGTTTCACTTCTGACTTTTTCAAAAATTAGCAATATGATTTTTGGGAAATCACTGAATCCAATTCATTTTTTACATGAATACATCCTCTTGTACTTTAAAGATTTTTAACTTCTCCATCTTAGCACCATTGCCTGCATAGAAATAATTCAATTGTTCACTTAAACATATTTTCTGAATGCCTACTATATGTGCCAAGCACTCTGTAGGCAGTGGAGATAAAACAATGAACAAAATGCTGATAATTTTAGTCAGCATTGAACCAAATTTAACTTTTAACCTTAAATTCAGTATGGTGGGAACATCAGTTGATACCTATTTCTGTAAAGGAGTCATACATTATGTATCAAGGATCCTTTTTAAAAAATTTAATTTTGACAGAGCAATGTTATTTCTAGAGTCTAAGAAAGTAAGTAAAATGCATCTAAAAACTTAAAACGATAGTAAATGACAAAAAAGAACTGACATTTTCGTAATTATGCTTAGCAACTTGAGTTATAATTAGTAAAAAAAGCCCTGACTACATGACAATAAACTATAGCCATTAAATATTGTTTACAAGGGATACTTAATGATGTGAAAAGTGCTTATGATATAATGATTATCAGATAAAAGCAAGATATTGTACACAGTTTGACCTCAGTCATGCAAAATAACATGTATAAAAGGCAGCAAATATAACAAAATCTTGACAATGATTATTGCTTGATTGTAGAATTACTGATAATTTTATTCTCTATTTCTTATTTTCCATGTTTTCTATGATTTTATTCAGTCATTGCTATTGTTCAGATTTCTAGTTATACATAGAGGCACAATCAATTAGAAAAATGATTATTTTATTCTCTACCTCTTGTATAATAGATTTTATATAATCGATGCTTCATTTAATTTCTCTTTTGAATCATTTAAGCATATTACTATATGATTTACTCCCTTAAATTAAGTAAAATAAAAGTAACTACTCAAATGTTTTAGTCATTACAATAAATGAAAACTGGCAAAACTTCCTCCTTAAGAGGTCAATACAGGACGGGCTTGGTGGCTCAGCCTGTAATCCCAACGCTTTGGGAGGCTGAGGTAGAGAATTGCTTGAGCTGGTGGGTTCCGGAGCAGCCCCAGCAACTTGGCGAGACCTCCTTTCTACAACAAATAAAAAATTAGCCAGGCGTGGTAGTGTGCGCCTGTAGTTCCCACTACTTGGAAGGCTGAGGCGGAAGTATCACTGGAGCCCAGCAGGTCGATGCTGGGGTGGCCACGGTGAGCTGCACTCCAGACTGGGTGATGGCGTGACTCCAACTAAAAAGAAAAAAGGCCAATATTGTCACATTGTGTTTAAAAACTAAATTCAACTTTATGTTTCTTATACAATAACTGCTTTTAAAAAGTAAAAATAAACAATGGGAAAAATTATTATAAGCCACAAGCAAAGTAAAGTAGATGTATCATGAATCATATGGAACAAAACAACAACAAAAAAACCAAAGCAAAAAATAAACTGGGGCAAAGAGAGTCATTCTATTGACAGATTAAGTAGCACACCATGATGATTTAATAGCATATCATTAAATGTATAAAGACAACAAACTATAAATGCCAAGAAAAACTAGCAGAAGCAATCACTGTGACAAACTTCAGCACAACTATTTTAGCTCTTGACAGAAAAACACAGTATCAAAACAACAGACAAAAAGAATTTGAACAATATACTTCATAAAGTTTAATATTTTAACTCTGTATCCCATGGAGAATGAATTTTCTTTTTCAAGCGTTCTTGAATCATTTTTAAAAGCTATATTTATATTAGACTTCCAGGAAAACTGCATTGTATTCAAGGAAGCAGAAATTACAGAAGTCACAGTCTTCTAAATATTACACAATTATACAAGACGTTAAGACTGTGGCACCAGCAGTTTTCTAGTTCCTAGCATTAGCATTCAGGATGACTTTTACTCAGATATAGTGTACGAGGAAGCACATGTATAATAAAAGAGTTGTAGATACCTGGGCATTTTATGTGGGAAATTGATTATAGTTATTCTAAACCAAGGAGTAGAGAGTGTTATGTTGTATCTAGTCAATTGTGTTAATATGGATGAACTGACCAGAGATTGTAAATTTGACAGACTACTTCAAGGGGCCAAGTGTTTACTCAAAAGATTAACAGAAACATGGCCTGAACTGAAGAATCTATTAAATGAAGATGAGATGCCAGTAGAAATAAGTCTTGGGATATAAACATTTTACAGAGACTGCTTATCAGGTTTCTAATTGGAAGGGTCCAAAGAGATCTGCTTCACTGAGGCATTGAGAAACACAACAGTGAAAAATACTAGCAACACTGGAAAGCCATGTAGTCGTTGTTCTCCGTATGATGGAGAGGCAAGTGGGAGATTTCTTCACAGACACGGGTTCTCTAATTTCAGTGGGGATGATGGAGTTTCAGAGTGACAGAGGCCAGAGAGCAGGGATGAACCACCAGAGAAAGGGTGACCATATTCATGTAAATCTGCAGCAGCTCCAGAGTAGTATTAGAAGGACTTTACCCACACCGATCTTGGTGTTATCTAACTGATTGTGATATTCCACATACTTAAAATAGATGGGTAGATTACTGAAGTTTTATTTGACACGTTAAAAAAAAAAAGGCAACTCTCTGTCAGATGAAGAAACTTGACTTGAAGAAAACATAATTGAGAGTCCCAGTTCCCAACCAAATTTTCAGGCTGATTCAATGCACAGATTCAGAACCCTGTGACTGGAGGATAAGATAGGATAGGTTCTCTAGAGAAAGAACATTGAGACAATGCCATAAGTATGCAAGTAAACTTTCCTCCTGCAGCCATCTAATGTAGTAACTTTGTATTGGGAAAAGGAAAAGATATAGATTTGTGGAAATTACTAGACTTTGGCTCTAAACTGACAATTTCTGAGGACCCAAATTACCACTGCAATCCATCAGTCAGAGTGATAGCTTATGGAACATCAAAGTTTTGGCCTATGTTTTTCTCACATATACTCAGTGACTGGCAGAATCTTTAAGTGATTCTCTGAAATATGCTGTGAGGGCTATTCTGTAGGAAGAGCCAAGAAGCCTCTGAAGCAATCTCTTCCTATAAAAATATAAAGCAATTCTGTATACCTAGGTGAACTTCTAAGAATTAGAAGATGTAGAAGTGATAGTTCTTCTCAGATTCTCATTTAACTTGCCTCTGTGTCTTATGCAAAAGACAAATGGATCTTAGATAATGACAGTAGACAATTATAAATTTAATCAGGTGGTGACTCCAATACATCAACTGAGTTTTTTTTTTTTTTTTTTTTTTTGAGTTGGAGTCTCACTCTGTCGCCCAGACTGGAGTGCAGTGGCCGCTCCCGGCCACCGCAGCCTCGACCTGCTGGGCTCCGGCGATCCTTCCACCTCAGCCTTCCAAGTAGCTGGAACTATAGG
>CAUYQG010041391.1:0-10403 GCA_963574415.1 Tarsius wallacei | reverse complement strand
AGACATCCAAGCAGCCAACAGACACATGAAGAAATGTTCAACCTCACTAATCATCAGGGAGATGCAAATCAAAACCACACTGAGACATCACTTAACTCCAGTCAGAACGGCAATTATCAATAACTCAAAAAATAACAGTTGCTGGAGAGGGTATGGAAAAAAGGGAACACTTCTACACTGTTGGTGGGAGTGTAAACTAGTGCAACCTCTGTGGAAAGCAGTGTGGCGATACGTGAAAGCTCTAAATATCAATCTTCCATACGACCTCACAATGCCCCTACTGGGAATATACCCTGAAGAATTCAAATCACTCTATAAAAAAGATACCTGCACACGTATGTTTATCGTAGCATTGTTCACAATAGCAAGAACCTGGAAGCAACCATGCTGTCCATCAAAAGAGGACTGGATTAAAAAATGTGGTACATATACACAATGGAATACTATGCAGCCATAAAAAAAGAACAAAATCATGAATTTCACAGCAACTTGGATGGAAGTAGAATCTATAATACTGAGTGACCTCTCACAGAAACAAAGACCCGAGTATCATATGTTCTCACTCATATAGTGAACTTTGAACATCCAATATAATACTATAAGAAAATGACTGACAGAGATGGGAAACTATGGGGGGGAAGGGAGATGGGATTAATGGTAGTCAATATCTGTCTGGGGAAGGGAAGACACCTCTTGTCAACAAGGGTACCTGAATGAAGCATATTTGTATACCTAATCCTTGACTGTACCCCACAATATCATAATAAAAAATACTGATTATAAATTTTAAAAATTTTTAAAAATTAAAATTAAAATTAAATTAAATTAAATTAAATTTTTTAAAAAAGCTTGAATGAAAGTAAACATCCATGGTTCACACTTTTACTGAGATTCTTGAAAATGTTATTCAAATGTTGTCTTTGTATTGTCTTGTCAGGAAGTATGATGCCAGCCTGGTTCCCTTTCCTCTGTAAGTGACTTGATCTTTTTCTTCCTAGAGTGAATCAGAAGATTCTTTACCTTTAGAGACTCAGCTTTACTAATTCAATCTTAGAATTAGCCATCTAGGTTAGTTTTTCCCACCATCCACTAAACTTGTCCAATATGTGGCCTGTTACATTTTTTAACTTCTGAAAATTTTTTCCAATTAAATTTTTAAAAATTTTAGATTCAGGGGGTGTACATAGGTATTTGTTACATGGACATATTGTGTGGTGGTGGGGATTGGGTCTCAGGTGGCCAATTCCCCAGATGGTGTACGTAGTCTCCCACAAGTAGTTTCTGAACCCTGTCCCCTTCTTCCTCTGCCATTATTAGTGTCCCCTATTATTTCCATCCTTGTGACCATTTAGCTCCCACGTATGAGTGAGAACATGTGGTGTTTGGTTTTCTGTTTCTGAATCAGTTTACTTAGGATGATGAACTCCAGCTGCATCCATGTTGCTGCTGTTCATTGCAGTCCAATTATATTTTAAATATTATTTGTTTTGGTGTTTTGTCTTTCTTCTTCAAGTACTACAAATATACAGGTTATGAATAGTCTTTGTCCATTTTAAATTACTTTGTTACTGATCATTTGTAGCTTTTTAAATTTTTATCTTCTCATTTGTTTTCATACCTCTTCAAAATGCTTCCTGTTGTAATGTCTATCAAGCCAATAGTTCCTTGGAAAATTACTAATTTGGAATTCATATTAAAGATGGTTTTTGACTTTTTCTGAAATTCCTTCTTTGAGTTTGGTCAACTGTCATTTTTTTTTTCTTATTCCTTTCTGTTCTGTGCTTTTAAGTTTTTAAATTTATGGTAGTCTTTAATATACCTGCTTGTTTGTTTTGTTTTTTTTTGAGTCAGAGTCTCACTGTGTTGCCCAGGATGGAGTGCCTTGGCATGATCATGGCTCACTGCAGCCTCAACTTCTTGGGTTTAGGATCCTCTCCCTCAGCCTTCCAAGTAGCTGGGACTACAGGCGCGCACCTCTGTGACTGGCTAATTTTTTTAATTTTTTATAGAAACAAGGTCTCGCTATATTGCCCAGGTTGGCCTTGAACTCCTGGACTCAAGCAATTGCCTTGGCCTCCCAAAGTACTGGGATTACAGGAGTGAACCACTGCACTCAGTCCTACACCTGCAATCATTTCTTATTGATCTTTTTTATTGTGGATATATATATATTTATATACATAGCACAATTTACCATTTTCACGATGTTTTAGTGTTAAATTCAGTGGCATTTACTGAACCCACAATGTTGTGTAGAACATCTTAATCACCACTCATGAACTCGATAAATATCAAGCAATAATTTTCCACTGTTTGCTTTCCCCAATTTTTCACCACTGAGTATGATATTAGCTATAAATTTTCATATGTTGTCTTTATCATAATAAAGATGTTTCCTTGTATTCCTGCTTTCTGAGTGTTTTTTTAATCATAAAAGAGAGTTGAATTTTGTCAAATGCCCTTTCTGTGTCAGTTGAGAGGATCATGTGGTTTATTTTTTTTCCCTTTGTTCTATTAATGTGATATTTTGCATTGACGGATTTTCTAATGTTTCTGATGTTTCTGTTTCTAATGTTCTTTCATTTTTAGGATAAATCTCATTTAGTCATGATATGGACTTTTAATATACTGTTGCTTATTTTTACTTTGCTAGTATTTTGTGAGAATGTTTGCATAACTATTCATAAACAATATTAGCTTGTAATTTTCTTTTTGGGCGATGTTTTGTATTAATCTGCCTTTTATTTTCTGTGTCCTTTTAGTATGACATCTGGGGTCTTTCTGACCCTGGAGGGACGGCCTCTCATTCAGGGCTATCCAACTCCTAGATACAGTAAACACTTTGCTTTTCAAATGCCAATCAACCAAACCACTTCATTTTTCCTTGGTCTCTCACACACCTGGCGACTAGTCGCCTACTTTAATCACTCCAGGGAGAGGTACCAGACACCTAGGGATGGCTCTTATGCCTCAGAGCCCATTGGCGTTATTCAAAGTAGCCAATCATAAGCCTTCTTACCTGCCTCACTGTTTTCTTCCCAAGGTTTTGCCCACAGTACCGTACCTGCTGCCTGCAGCCAACTTCAGTGTTGTGTGGCTCTGTGTGATGTGGTATAGCATGCCCCTTCTCTTGGGAATTTGACAAAAACTGTATCTCCAATGACCTTACTAGGCCTTAAATTTTCTATTATAACTATATTTTAAAGCATAACTTTATCTGACTTTGTTAGAAGGGCAATGCTGGTAATGCTCAAATAATTGAGTTAGAAATTTTTCCCTCCTCTTCAATTTATTGAAAGTTCTTAGGAAGCACTGGTATTAAGTTTTATGTAAATATACAGTCAAATTTACCAAGAAAGCCTCCTGGTCCTGTAATTTCCTAGTTGGGAGGACTTTCATTACTGATTCAATCTGTTTCCTAGTTTTAGGACTATTGAGATTTTCAATTTCCTCTTGAGTCTATTTAGGTAATTTGTATTTTTCTAAGAATTTGTCATTTCATTGAAGTTATCTAATTTGTTGGCATATGGTTCTCTCATAATATTTTTCATTTCTGTAAAACTGGTAGTAATGTCCTCATTTTCATTTCTGTTTTTAGTTATTTGTGTTTTCTCTTTGGTTCTTTATCAGTTTAGTTTGTCAATTTTGTTGGTCTTTCAAAGAATCAACTTTTGTTAATTTTTTCCTATTGTTTTTCTAGACCCTATTTTATCACCAGTCTAATGTTTATTATTTTCTGCCTTCTCTCAGCTATGGGATTATTTTTCTCTTCTTTTTCTAGTTCCTCAAGGTAAAAGTTAGGTTATTACCTTGAAATTTTTCTTTTTTATTGCAGACTTTACAGCCATAAATTTCCCTCTGAACACTGCTTTTGCTGCATCCCATGCTTTGGTATGTTTTGTTTAATTTTCCTTTTTCTGTAAGGAGTTTCTAATTTCTATTGTGATTTCTTCTTTGACCAATTGGTTGTATAATGGTGTGTTGTTTAATTTTTACACAATCATGAATTTCCCAGTTTTCTTTCTATTATTGATCTCTAGTTTCACTCCATTATGATGGAAAAAATTACTTTGTATAATTTCAGTATTTTTTAATTTATTGGAACTGGATTAGCCTAGCATATATTCTGTCTTAAAGAATGTTTCCTGTGCATGTGTGAAGAATGAATATTCTGTTGTTGTTGTTGTTGGGTGTAGTGTTCTACATGTCTGTTAGGTGTAGTTGTTTATAGTGTTGCTCAAGTCCTCTGTTCTCTTATCAATATTCTGCCTAAATGTTATATCTAATTATTAAAAATGGTGTGTTGACGCCTGCAACTAATATTGTAGAACTATTTATTTCTCTCTTCAAATCTTTCAGTGTTTCCTTTATATATTTTTGTGCTGTGTTGTTTGGTGCATACATATTTATAATTCTTATATCTTCTTGATAAACTTGCCCTTTTATCAAGGGCATAATAGAAACCCTAGCTCTTTTGGGGTTACTATTTACATGGAATACATTTTTTTCTGTCCTTTCACTATAAATCTATTTGTACCTCTGGATCTAAAATGAGCTCTATAGGCAGTAAGAGCTATTGCATCATGCTCTCTTACCTATTGTGCCATTTTCTACTTTTTTATTGGAGAGTTTTATCTACTTAACTTTGATGTAATTACTCATAAAGAACTTACTTCAGAAATTTTGCTATTTGTTTTCTGTATTTCTTATAATATTTTTGATTCTCATTTTTTCTAGTACTATCTTCTTTTGTGTTTAGTTTACTTTTTGTCATGAACAGCTTTGATTCCTTCATTTTGGTTGCCATGGGAAAATTCATAAGTCTATTTTGAATTTATACCAACTTAATTTCAAAAGCATACAAAATCTCTGTTCCAATACAGCTCTTTCCTCTCCTCCATTATGTTGTTGTTATCACAAATTACATCTTTATAAATTGTGTGCCAAGTAACATTTATTTATAATTACTTTTTATTCATTTGTCTTTTAAATATTATTGGAAATAAAGGTAGTTATAAATCATAAATTAAATAGTACTTGCTTTCATACCTGTCCACGTATTTATCTGTAATGGAGATCTTTACTGTCTAGTTTCCTTTCATTTTAGCTTGAAGGACTCTCTTTAACATTTCTTATAGAAAAAGTCTACTGGTAATGAATTGCCTTAACTTTTGCCTATCTGGAAATTTCTTAATTTCTGTCTCACATTTGAAAGACAGTGTTATGGTATTAATGTATCCTCCAAACTCATGTTGAAATTTAATTGTCATTGTGACAGTATTAATAGGTGGAACCTTTAAGAGGTGATTAGTTCACAAGGGATCTGCTCCCATGAATAAATTAGTTTTATTATCATATGAGTGGGTTAGTTATCCAGGGAGTGGAGTGGGCTTCTGATAAAAGGATAACTGTGGTCTTTTCTTACTCTCTGTCTCATGCACTTGCTTGCCCTTCTGTCTTTTGCCATGGTATGACACAGCACGAAAGCACTCACTAGATGCTGGCACCATGCTCTTCAGAACTGTGAGTCAAGTAAACTTCTGTTGTTTATAAATTAGTCAGTATTAAGTACTCTTTTATAGTAGCAGAAAACAGACTAAGAGAGGAATAGTATTTCTAAATAAATGTTTTGGTTGAATGTTTTTTTTTTTTTTCTCAACACTTATGTCATCCTACATTCTTCTGGCCTCCATGGTTTCTGAAGAGAAACTATCCTTGATTTGTAGATTCATGTTTTTAATGACACTTAAGAAATTTTTGACCATTATTTCTTCAAATATTCTTTCTGTCTCATTCTCTCTCCTGTTTTCTCCTAAAACTCTCATAATATATACGCTCATCTGCTTGGTGGTGTCCCTTAAGGTGCTTTAAGTCTCTGCTCATTTTTCTTCATTCCTTTTAATTTCTGCTATTCATATCAAATAGTCTCAACTGACTTATCTTTAAGTTTGCTAAATTTTATTTCAGCTCATAGCTTCCATGAAACTCCCCTAAGGAATTTTTCATTTCAATTATTGTACTTTTCAGCTCCATAATTTTTATTTGATTCCTTTTTGTAATTTCTATCAATTATTGGTATTCTCATCATATATATATATATTTTTCTTGATTTCCTTTAGCTCTTCATCTTATTTTGTTTGCCTTTAGCTTTTTAAAAAGGCATGTTTAAGACAGTTGTTTTAAAGACTTTGGTCTATAGTTTCAATGTTGGACTTCTTCAGAGTCAGTTTCTGTCAGCTAATTTTGACTCTTTGAATGGGACTTACTATTGTGTTTTTTGAAATGGCCTGTGATTTTTGTTGTTGAAAACTAAACATTTGAACGATATATTATTATATTATAGTTAGTATCTCTAGAAATCAGACTCTTCCCCTTCTCCAGAGTTTGCTGGGTTTTTTTTTTTTTGGCGGGGGGAGGAAGTTGTTAAAGGCTAAGTCCATTTGTTTTATGAATTTTCATAATATTATTGCAAAGACTATAATCATTTTCTGTGATATTTACACACATTCCTTAGATTGTGCTCAGCTATTGTTTTGACAGAGATTACTTTAAATGCAAGAAGCTTAAAAAAAGACAAATATCAACACAACAAAAAAAAAATTTTTTTTTAAAAGAACAAAACATCTCTCTAAGTCTTTGTAGGTTGACTTTGTGCCACAGCCCTCCTTCAATGCTTTAGCCAGGCTTCCACTAAGCCCAGGATAAGGGAAAATTGAAAAAGTGGGATCTGCTCAGGACTTTTCCGAGCTGGTATTTTGCTCTGGGCATGCATGCTGCTTTCTAAATTCCCCAGTATATATGACTGTTGTTGTTGCAGTTGTTGTTTTTAATGTTCTGCTTTCCCAAAGAAGCTTTCCCCAACTTTTGCCTAACACAGTATGTTTCTGTTCTAATCTTTGATCCCAGCTGTCTAAAGATTATCAGTTCAACTTGCAGTGTTTTAGAGCAATGCTCACAGCTTTTATGGTCTGAGTTCAAAGCTAGGTAAAACAGAGACATGATAATCCAGTCAGTCTTTCCAGTGCCCCCAGACAAGTTGAAACAAGGATACACAATCATTTGTGAATAAATTCTGCTCTGGTTCTTCCAGAACCAGGGGAAAGGGTCCTTCACTGGGATTGTGGGCTACCTCTCCTTCCAGACCAAGACAACTACAGTACCAGGGAGCAAGTGGAGCAAGGGAAGGTAAAATCACACAACACTATATACTGTTTTTTTAAATTTAATATTCATTTGGTTGCTATAAACTTTTGGTTGTTTTTGAGAGCTCTGGCAAAGTTGGTTCTGACAGTTTCTGTTTGTTTCATGATGTTTTTATGATGTGGGGAAGAGGACTTAGATCTGCATACTCCTTCATTTTGCTGACAAATTGTTCTCCAGTTTCCTGTATATTGAGTTTTAATTACTATTTCCCTCTGCTTTGTGGTTAGTTTTCTTTGGTAGGTGGGGGAGAAAACTTTTAATCAATTGAAGTATTTTAATATTCCCCTGCTTTCTTCTTGTGATATATTAAATTAATTACCTGGATCAACAATAACAAGTGATTTTTATGGAAGGAGGTAATATGTTGGTTAGTTTACTAACGTTTTTAGTACAGCTACATATGTTTCCATTAATACAGTGAAAAGAAGTTTCTTTAATAAATAGAAACTTTTCTAAGGGGAAGTGTCTTCTGATTCTGAGATTCTTGCTACGTTTTGTAGGAAGTTAATTTATGCTGGGTGTGTCCTTATGTCTCTTCATTATTCTAACTCTAAGGGACACTTTCATCTTCTAGGTTGCTTCTCTCTATCTTCCAAGTAATACTTAATATTAACATCTATAGTTTAGCACATTTTCAAGCATCTTTATTCATTTCTTCCCATATTCAGGTTTTGATGAACTAGGATTCATTTTCAGACATTTTTTCAGTATTTCCCAACTTATGATGAATCTTCCACAATTGACACAGTGTTTCTTATTCTCGCTTCTGCAGAATCCTCATCTGCTTTCTATGAGAGATCCCCTTGTTCACTGTCTTCTGTGGCCCCCAGATTTGCTTTTTCCTCAGTGCATCTGAAGTGGGTATTTCAATCTATGCCCTCTTTTAAAATGCACATTTTTTCACAGCCTTTTTCCTACTGGGTCAGGCTAAAAGATTATGGGAATTTTGTTTGTATGGCTGTTTGTTAGGTATTAAATAATAATAAGGTTTTATGGATTAGGGCCATGGACATTTATTGAAATGATGATCTTTTCTCCCTTGAATAACTTTGGCACTTAATCCAGAATCAATTGATCATATATGAGTGGTGAATCTATTTTTGGACTCTATCTATCTATCTATCTATCTATCTATCTATCTACCTTTCTATTTATAACCTCTATGTCTTTACTTACTTATGCTAATACCACATTATCTTAGTTCCTATAGTTTTATAACATGTGTTAAAATAAGCTGATGCAAAATATTGCTTTTAAAAATATTCTGGATAAACAAGCTGTTTTGAAGTTCCACACAACTTTATTTTTATTTTTTGCTTTATTATAGAGGTATGGGATGCAAGTCAGGCTTAGGAACATATGAAATGAGTATGCAGGTGAAGTTTGGACCTCCAACTAGTCCTCACTTACCCTGGTTTAGGATCAGGTACCCTTTGTGTTGTTATGTGCCCCTCTGCCCTCTCCTGGCAGTTTCCCACAACTGCTGATCCCTTCCTTGTGCTATTGTGGTTAATGTCCAGGTCCCACTTATGAGTGAGAGCATGTGGCATTTGGCTCTGTTTCTGTGATAGGTCACTAAGAATGATTATCTCCAATTCCATTCAATTTGCTAAAAAGTCTATGATGTTGTCCTTCTTTATGGCTGCATAATATTCCATTGTGTATATGGACCACATTTTCTTTATTTGGTCTACTTTCAGTGGGCAGTGGAATTGGAGTTGGTTTCATGTTTTTGCTATTGTGAGTAGTGCTGCAATAAACATGTGTGTACAGGTGTCTTTTTTGTAGAATGATTGGTGTTCCTCTGGATAGATTCCCAGGAGGGAGACTGCTGGATCATATGTAAGGTCAAGTTCTAGTTTCTTTAGCTATCACCACACTATTTTCCATAGAGGTTGGGCTTGTCTGCATTCCCACCAACAGTGTAGAAGTGTCTCCTTTTCTCTGCACCCACGCCAGCATCTGTTGTTTTCTGATTTATTAATGATGGCCATCCTTAATGGGGAAAGAGGCAATCTACAGATTCAACACAATACCCATCAAATTACCAACATTATTCTTCTCAGACCTGGAAACCACAATACAGAAATTCTTTTATGGAAACATAAAAGATCACAAATAGCCAAAACAATTCTCAGCAAAAGGAACAAAGTGGGTAATATTATACTTCCAGACTTTAAACTCTACTATAAGGCTAGAGTAATCAAAACAGCCTGGTATTGGTACAAGAACAGGCATGCAAACCAATGGAACAGGACAGAGATTCTGGAAGCAAAAACTCGATCTCTCAACCAATGTATCTTTGACAAAACCATCAATAACTACTACCGGAGAGGAAACCTTATTTAGCAAATGATGCTGGGGAAACTGACTGACCACATGCAGAAGAATGAAACAGGACCCCTACCTATCACCATATATAAAAATCAACTCTAAATGGATCAAAGACCAAAACATAAAACCTCAAACAATAAGAATCTCAGAAGAAAGCACAGAAGACATGCTTATGCACATTGGAGAAGGTAACCAATTCTTGATCATAACCCCAAGATAAGATAAGATAGACAAGCGGGACCTCATCAAAGTGAAAAGGTTTGTACAGCAAGAGAAACCATCCAGAGAGTGGGGAGACAACCCACAGAACAGGAACAGATACTTGCTAGCTGTATATCTGACAAAGGCCTAATATCTAGGATCTACAAGGAATTCAAACAAAGTGAAAGGAAAAACACAAACAACCTTATTAAAAAGTGGGCAAAAGAAATGAATAGACACCTCTTAAAAGATGACATATGACAGCCAACAGATACATGAAAAAATGCTCAGCTTCACTAATCATCAGAGAAATGCAAATCAAAACTACATTAAGATACCATCTAACTCCAGTAAGGATGGTTATCATTAATAAATCAAAAAACAGCCGGGCTCAGTGGCTCAGCCTGTAATCCCGCACTTTTGGGAGGCTGAGGTGAGTGGATTGCCTGAGCCCGTGGGTTCGAGACCTGCCTGGGCAAGCGAGACCTCATCTCTATAAAAAATAAAAAAATATTAGCCGGGCGTGGTAGCGCGCGCCTGTAGTTCCAGCTACTTGGAAGGCTGAGGCGGAAGGATCGCCGGAGCCCAGCAGGTCGAGGCTGCGGTGGCCGGGAGCGGCCACTGCACTCCAGTCTGGGGACAGAGTGAGACTCCAACTCAAAAAA
>CAUYQG010041387.1:0-22762 GCA_963574415.1 Tarsius wallacei | reverse complement strand
AGGATCGCCGGAGCCCAGCAGGTCAAGGCTGCGGTGGCTGGGAGCGGCCACTGCACTCCAGCTTGGGAGACAGAATGAGACTCAAACTCAAAAAAGAAAAAAAAAAAGAAAAAAACCCCAAAAAACTACAGGCATACCTCATTTTATTGCACTTTACAGTTAGTGTTTGTGACAAACTGGAGGTTTGCGGCAACCCTGTGTCACTCAAATCAATCGGTGCCATTTTTTCCAACAGTATACGTTCACTGTGGCATTTTGGTAATTCTTAACATTTCACACTTTTTCATTATGGCTGTTGTGATCTGTGACCAGCAATCTTCATCTATTTTTGTGAAGGTTCCGTGTCTAGGATGTGATCAGTGATCTTTGGTGTTACTATTATGTGGTGCCACAAACCTTTTCTACATAAGACCACACACTTAATCAATAAATGTGTGTGTTCTGATAGTTCTACTGGCCAGCTGTTCCTCTGCTCTCTCTCCTTGTCCAGGGGCCTCCTTGTTCCCTAAGACACACTATTGAGATTAGGTCAATTAAACAATGGTCTCTAAGTGCTAAAGTGAAAGGAAGATTTGCAGGTCTCTTTCTTTAAATCAAAAGCTAAAAATGACTTTTAGTGAGGAAGACATGTTGAAAGATGAGAGGCCAAAAGCTAGGCCTCTTGAGCCCAACAGCCAAGCTATGAATGCAAAGGAAGAGTTTCTCGAAGGAAATTAAAAGTACTATTCTAGGCCGAGCGCAGTGGCTCATGCCTGTCTGAAATTCCAGCACTTTGGGAGGCTGAGGTGGGAGGATCTCTTGAGCCCAGGGGTTTGAGACCAGTTGGGGCAACATAGTGAGACCTCATGTCTATAGAAATATTAGCCAGGCGTGGTGGCATGCGCCCTGTAGTACTCCTACTTGGGAGACTGTGGCAGAAGCATTGTGTGAGCCCAGGAGGTAGAGATGGCAGTGAGCATAATCTGCCAGACAGCCAAAGTGAGACCCCGACTAAAAATTTAAACAGGGTATCCTAATGTATATGAATGTTCAAAAAAAACCAGCCTTATTGCTGATATGGAGAGTTGCAGTGTTCTGGATAGACCATGCCAGTGACGGCAGTCCCCTAAGCCAAAGCCTCATCTAGAGGCCCTGATGCTCCTTAATTCTGGGAAGGTTGAAAGATGAGAAAGCTGCAGAAGTTGGTGGTTCATAAGGTTTAAGGCGCGAGAGTGCTCCCACAACACAAAAGCGCAAGGTGAAGCAGCAAGGCAAGTCGTCGACATCCAGATAACTGGTGAAGTGGCTATGCTCAACAAGTTCTCAGTGTAGATCAAACCGCCCTCCACTGGAAGAAAATGCCATCTAGAATTTCCACAGCTAAAGAGATGTCAAATGCCTGGCTTCAAAGTACAGTCCGACTATCTTGTCAGGGACTGATGCAGCTCATGACTTAAGGTTGAAGCCAATGCCCATTTACCCCACTCCAAAAACCCTAGAGCCCTGAAGAATTAAGCAGTCTACTCTGCCTGCACTCTATAAACAGAACAAAGGCTGGACGACAGCACATCTGCTTACAGCATGGTTTACTGAATATTTTTATGAAACGCACCTGGTCACCCAAGACCTCTGACGGAGACGTAGGAAATGAATGTTGTTCTCATGCCTGCTGACACAGCACCCACCAGTTCTGCAGTCCATGGGTCCAGGAGTCATTCTGACCTTCAAGCCTTCTGGAAAAGCCTCACATCACAGAGGCCATTAAGAACATTCATGATTCATGGAAAGAGGTACAAATATCAACATTAATAGGAATTTGGGAGAAGCAATTCCAACCCTTGTGGATGACTTTGAGGGGCTGAAGATTTAAGTGAGGAAGAAACAGCAGATGTGGTGGAAATAGCAAGAGAACTAGAGGTGACTGAAATACTGTGACGTTGTGAATGGATGAGACGCTGCTTCCTATGAATGAGCTAAAGGAAGTCTTGAGATGGAGTTTACTCCTACTGAAGATGCGGTGAACGCTGTTAAAATAACAACAAAGGATTTAGATACTCCATAATCTCAGTTGATTAAGCAGCAGCAGGGTTTGAGAAGACTGACACCAACTAAGAAAGTTATACTTGAGTAAAATGCCACCAAACAGCACTGCATTTTACAGAGAAATATTTTGTGGCAGGAAGAGTCAAACTTGTCATCTTAAGAAACTGCCACAGCCACCCCAACCTTCCCTCAGCAACCACCACCCTGATCAGTCAGCATTCACCTACAAGGCCAGGTCTTCCACCAAAAGATGACCATTTCAACATCCACGTGATCTTTAGCATTTTTTAGCAACAAAATATTTTTCGTAGACTAAGCACATTTGTTTGAGAGACAATGCCGTCGCACACTTAGTAGACATAACTTAGCATAAATGTAACTTTTAGATTCGCTGGGAAGCCAAAAAATTCATGACTTCCTTTACTGTGGTGGCCTGCAACAGAACCCACAATACCTCAAAGTGTGCCTGTCCACTGCAAGGTAGCTAGCAATTTCATTTTACAGACAGGAAACAGAGAATGATAAACACAGGTCTTCCCAACTCTACTACATAAAGCATAAACTCGTGACTGGACTATTAAATCTTCCAATTTGAAAAAGCTCATTATGTAGCCACTACCTCTCATTCACTCCTGAAGAGTTTAAGCAAATAAATAAGGACAGACGTTTTTTTCTAACAAAACCACCTTTATTTTTAAATTGTTTCTACTACCAAATACAGAACAAGACTCAGTGTGGAGGCAGTGTTCACCTGATTTCAACTTAGTTATCCTATCTGTTAAAAGGCTTGTGTTCCAGGGTAACACTACTTCTGTGCAGGAAATGTTCACTGAAAATAAATATCCCAAGAATGAATAATCTTCACTGCAGTGTATTAAGTCAGTGGCACTATTTCAAAACACTTTTTAATCCCTTTAGGAAAGTTAGTTTTGTTTGTATTTGTATTCAGAGAGTACAAGTGAAGGAACAGACTGTAAATACTATTTTACCATGTGAATCCGATATTTTACTTGTTTTTAACCTACAAAAACGGCCATGTCACATGGTTCAGCAAAACTATTAAAAAAAGTTTTAAGTTTAAACAAACGTTACTTGTGTTCAACTTTGCTTTTAAAAATGCAGTGACAGGCCAGGCTCGCAGTGATTAGAACCATTACTAGAACTTCTTATACTTAAAACAGATAGAATTCCTTTGGATAAAATCTTTAAAAAGTTACTAGAAACTGTAAAAACAATGCTCCTTTTCTGTATAGAATTTCAATATTAGAAGAGTTTTTTAAAAACCCTATTTATGCTCAAAACTTGGATAAAAGCTACAGTTCCAAGTCTCACTTTCCCTCAGTCCCAGCTACCCACAAAATCCTCATTTCATAAATGAATAAACAAACTAGTTCGTATTGTACAGTATATACATGTTATCCACAGCTTCTATACTATTCCAGAAAGGCAAATATTTGTTTTACCGAAAATATAAATTTACTAGATATAGGTGGAATTATTTGTCTTTTCTAAAGTTTGTTGCTATAGCCAACCCCATTCCCACACCCAAAAGGTAAAAAATAAAATTATACTAAGCCAGAAGACTTTTAGATAGAAATAAAATCATTCCTGACGATTCTGATGGCAACTCTCACTACAGGAATGGAATTTACCTTTGTTACTGTATTTAAACACGTGGATAGAAAAGAACTTATTTTGTAAAATGAATGAGGTAAATATTATACATTCAATAGTGTAAATAAATACAAATACGGTTTTACAGGAACATGAACATGAGTTTAAGGGTTTTATTATCAAAGTCTTGTAAAACAATTTCAGAAACTGTACATCAACATGGCACGGACCATAGCCTACTTTTGTTTTTACTGCACAAAAGTGAAGCTTGAAACTCCTGTAACTAGGAAAACAGTTGCCTAACTACTCTGCATATTAACATTAAATCACTGTGTGCATAAGATTACTACTGCGTAATAGGAACACAAATTTATTGGTTTTATACAACTTGAGATCAAATAAAAGGTACATTATCAAGTAGATTTATATTAAAAGCATATGAAGGTCAATTAAAAATGCACTATCCTCCCCTTTTTCCAACACAGAGCTTAAAACAAATTAATGAATGAATAGAAAACTGAAAATCCGGACAAGCGATAACTTTCTCCCCCAAGATGGACTCAGGATAGGCAGACGGCTTCACTAATGTAGACGTGGAATAAATTATTATTTCAGGAAAAAAAATTCCCAAACACCTCATGAAAAAGTATACAACTCTACTTCAAAATATGCTGCTATTTACTCACTGTCAAAGACAGTTTTATCTGAAATCTTGTTTATGCATTAAACCCCAATTAGCCATCAAAAAAGGTTAGTGCATATATAACCTTTCAAAGTTAAACAAAAGCCACAAAAATTTAGCCACAAGGCTTAAAGGATTATCTATTTCAAATGCTCATTTCCAGATGTAACTATAAGGAGGTTAATTTATCATGTCCACAAACAAGACCATAGTAGATCCATCATGTTGGAGGATTTTAATGACATTTAGGATATTCTTGCCACAATAACATGCAATCAGTGCATTCCCTACATGGCTCTAGTACGGCAATGAGTCAAATGCTAGAAATACTATGAGTGAACTTACTTGATAAAGGAGATCATACAACATAAACAATCCATGCCTGCTGTAGATGCATGCAGCTTTTCAGCTTTGTGACGAAGCAGCACCAGAATAGTCAAACTGCTTATTTATTCAATCAGATTTCACCATGACAAGAACTGGTTACCCCTGCAACGTTTTCTAAAAGCTTTTGGATGTCGACAACTAAAATCACTACCAGGAGTTTTATAACCATGTATCACTCAGCGCTGTATACACCTAGGTTGGAGATGAACAAACACAGCATGAAGAAATCACACGAAGGAATGGCACTGATGCACGTCTACAGCTGGACCCCCACCAAGGCAGCACTCAGTCACTCATATCCATGTCTTCTTCGTGATGGTCATCCCCATTCACTTTGGACTCCCTCAGAGAATCGCATGTTGCCTTTTCCACAGAACTTTCTTTTGCTTTAGGGGAACCTACTTCTATTGGTTTCTTCTCTTCTTTTTTCTCTTTCTCGCTGTCATACCCCTGCTCCTCTTCATCGTAATCCCGTGTAACCTGCTTTGCCAAGGAGAATAATAAAAGTAAGCTTCTTCAAAGAAAAATCACTTCATCCAAGTAGCAACACTACCCCACATGCCGAAATAAATTAGCTTGTAAACATACTTTTACATCTTTATCACTCTCCGACTTTCTTTCCCGGTCCTTTTCCTTATCTTTACTCTTCTTCTTCTTGCTCGTTGACCGTTCTCTTTCATCTCTACTTCTTTCTTTGTCTTTATCTTTTTTTTTCTCTTTTTTGTGTCTAGAATGACAGTAAAATGTGTAGCAACGGGGTTAACTTGCTTAGATTATGAGCTTGACACAAGTTGCAAGATACAAATAGCAAAATGAAGAGCCAACTTCAAAATCCTAGACAAAAAAGACACGGGCTCTTGCACAAACTAGAAGACCCTAACTTGATTACAGTGCTCAAGTGCTCAGTCCTTGGCAGTGTTTAAGTGGCAGGTCATAAAGAGGATGTGTACCAAAAAATTCTTAAGAACTTTTAACTCCTGGAAAGAAAAACTACAGGACAGTTTTAAAACAGACAACCTCTGAAAAATGGAAACAAATCTAAATGATTAGTATTCTTACCGCCTTGGCGATGGTGAGCGAGATAATTTTCTTTTAGGAGACCGAGGCTTCTTAGGAGATCTTGTTCCACTCCTGCTTCTTCTTCGTCGTCGCTCTCTAGAATCATAAATGTGCAAACTAGGCTTTGAGATACAGTATGATCTAAGAAATGCAGACACATCACAGATATGTCTAGGCTAGAGCTCCTACAACATGATTCTAACACTGAAAAAGCTAAACTGTCAAACAAATAATAAACATCTGCAAGCCAACCTTTCCTTTATGGCCCTCAAGAAATTCCCCTGATCTAGCAATTCTTTCTAAAGACATCTGACAAGATATTAGAAATATTAAGCTTTGGCAGGGTGTGATGGCTCAAGCCTGTAACCCCAGCACTTTGGGAGGCCGAGGTGAGAGGATTGCCTGAGCCAAAGGTATGAGAACAGCCTGGGCAACTTGGCTAGACCTCATCTCTACAATAATCAAAAAAGCACACGTCTGAAATTCCAGCTACTTGAAAGGCTAAGGCGGAAGGATCGCCTGATCACAGGTTGATGATGGGGTGGTGGAGGAAGGGAGGGAGGGAGGGAGGGAAGGAAGGGAAGAAAGGGAGGAGGGAAGGAAGAAAAGAAGTATTAAGAAAGGGAAGAAAGAAAGAAAGAAATATTAAGCTTTGGAAAAGATTTATTTTATTTATTCATTCATTCATTTATTTAGAGTAGGAATCTCACTGTTGCCCAGGTTGGAGTGCAGTGGCATGCTCACGGCCACTGCAGCCTTGACCTGCTAGGTTCAGGCGATCCTTCTGCCTCATCCTTCCAAGTTGCTGGAACCACACCTGGCTAATTTTTTCATTTATTGTAGAGATGAGGTCTCATCAAGTTGCCCAGGCAGGTCTCAAACCCTCGGGCTCAGGCAATCCTCTTGCCTCAGCCTCCCAAAGTGCTGGGATTACAGACATGAGTCTCCATGCCTGGCAGGAAAGATTAATAAAACTTCTAATACAAGAGGAGTAAAGTCTGAAGTTAATTACTAAAGAAATCAGTCTCAGATTCAGACACTCAGTGTTCAGAACAGATATAGAGTAATTAAATAATGTGATCTAGAAGGTGGTCACTAATAAAATACCCCCCAAATTAACCTTCAAATCAGTAGATGAAATTCAGAGAACTAGTTAGTGGAAAGGTAGAAATCAAATTGATCTCCTATACCCTAGCAAAATGTCCCCACAACCCTGCTATCAGCAATTAATTTTAAGATGTTGAGCTTTCCCTTCCCTTTAATTTTGTCTTTATTTTTCTGTTCCTGGTTAGGCTTTCAAGGTGATCATTACATAATTCATGCACAAAGCAAAAAACAAACAAACAAAAAACCCTATACTTTCATTTGTCCAGTTTCCAAATGAAGTTTATTTTGTGTCCATCATCACCATCTATAACCCCATCTCAGAAAAATTTCACAGAACTGAGCATTTATTTATCAGACATTTATTTGTCAGGACTGAATACCTTATGCTTTTTGCTACTGTTTTGTAAAACCGATACTCCAAATTATCTAGATGGAAGATGCTTTATATTTCTGTGCTTCTCAATAGACTGTAGCACAACTGAAATTACAGAGACCTGGTTTGGCATTTCCTTCTGCACTTACATCTGGTTTCATTTTCTTTCCTATGAATTTATTTAGATACCATTTTGAATAACCACTTGTTAGTTAATGGATGCCTGAGCTGACTTTCAGCTATTAGGAATAATGCTATAACCATCCATATATAAGCTTTTGTGTGAACACATTTCCATTTTTCTTGAATGCATCCCCAGAAGAAAATTTCTTAGTCAAAATCCTCCATCTTTAACTATTTTAGAAATTGCCAGATTGTTTTCCAAAACAGCTGCATTGGTTTACAGTGACACCAGTAACACACAGGGTTCTCATTTCTCCACATCCTCACCAACATGTTTATATAGTCATCCTAGTGGGTGTAAGGTGCTATCTCCCTATGAGTTCTTTATATAGTCTAGATATAAGAAGTTCCTTATCAGATATATAATCTGCAAATACTTTCACGCATTCCAGGTTTTTATTTTCTTGATGGTACCTTTTTAAATACAGTTTTTAATTTTTGTGATCTCCAATTTATATTTTTGTCTCTTGTGTTTTTGGTGTGACAAAAGTCAAGGTCATAAAAATTTACTTCTGTCTTCTAAAAGATTAACAGCTTTAGCAATTAGTCAGGTCTCTGATCCATTTTGAGTTTACTATTATTATTTTTGGGGGGATGGAGTCTCACTCTGTTGCTCAGACTGGAGGGCAGTGGCACGCCACTCACGGCCACCACAGCCTTGACCTGCTGGGCTCAGGCGATCCTTCCACCTCAGCCTTCCAAGTAGTTGGAACTACAGGCACGAGCCACCACGCCTGGCTCATTTTTTGATTTATTGTAGAGACGAGGTTTCACCAAGTTGCCCAGGCTGGTCTCCAACCTCTGGTCTCAGGCAATCTTCTCGCCTCGGCCTCCAAAAGTGCTGTGATTGAGCCACCTATTTTCTTTTTTAATCGGGGTCTCACTCTGCTGCCCAGGTGGGCATGATCAGGGCTCACCACAGCCTCGACCTCCTAGGCTCAGGCGACTGCTCATTCTTCTGACTCATGTTCCTGAGCAGTGAGGTCCACAGGCATGCACCACCATGCTTGGTTAATTTTTCATTTTTATGCAGAGACAAGGTCTCGCTATGTTGCCCAGGCTGGTCTTGAACTCTCGAGCTCAAGCATTCCTCCAACCTCAGTGTCCGGAAGAGCCTGAATTACAGGTGCGAGCCACAGTGCCTGCGCTCAAAAAATTTTTTTATGTGGCATGAGTCTCCTAGTGAATTTAAGTAAAGCAGATTAATAAACACTGCAACAAAACCTATGTAAATGTGATCTGAAGAAAACAGAATTAAGTATTGTCAGCTCTTATTAATTTATGAATTCCAAGTTACACATACTAAAAATTTATTTTCTGTGGAATAAAGTTGGCAATGTTTGAATTTTCGCTATGAGAGTTTAAACAGAGAATTAATCTAAAATGATAAAACCAGAGCTTCCACTGCCTTTCATTAACTCATCTGTGGGCCATTATAAGTGAAAGAAAACTTCTTTGATTTATTTATCATGTGGATATGATAAATATAACTTACTTTAATAAAACTAATTTAATGAAACAATTCATTATGCTTTAGCCATTAAAACAAATTACAAGATAGAAAAACCCACCTCTGTTAAATTCTGTTACTTCAAAGACAACTGATACCTAACAATATTAAGTAAAAATAAAGCTAAACTTCAGATTGCCAAAAAATACATTCCAAAAACTTCCAATAATAGGTAAATACTTCCTGTTCATGGCCTTGATACTCTTATAAGCAAGGTTAAAAAAAACACCAAGAATTCACAACGCCACCTTACCTGCTTGCACTTCTAGATCGTCTGGCTGTGCTGTAACTTTTTGGTGGTGTTTTGGAACGTTTCTTTTCTTTGTCTTCTTTCTTTTTGTCTCTAACAAATGAATATAATTTATGAATGCATGCACTGGAGGACTCAGTTAATGCCAATTTATATAGGGCTACAAATAAAAGAAGTATATTCACATAGGATACCATTCTAAAATCATGAACATTATTCTGACAAGCTGTTTTAGAAATAAGAATTCTTGTACCATATTTGTGGTAAGATGACTTCTTTTAAAATCCCATTTTCCTGGCAGTTTACATAAAACTTTTATCCAATAGACTATGAAGCGAGAAAATAATCAGGATGTTGACTAGTTTCTTGGTACGTTTGGTGGTAAATACCAATAGGTTTAATAATTGTTTCTAGGCTCTTCAAGACTCCTTTTTCTCTCATCTGATCAATACTTTCCCAATTCACCTCTCCTATCAAGCCAAAACCCATAATGTACTACCAAAATCACACATCAATATTCTTCCAATGCATACATCTTATGTCAGCCTCTATCATAAATCAAGCCAAACTTCTACCTTTTGCTGCTGCTACATACTCTGGACTACTTTGTACTATTAGAAAAATATCCTAGCCGGGCTCGGTGGCTCAGTCTGTACTCCCACGCCTTGGGAGGCCGAGATGAGTGAATTGCCTGAGCCCGCGGGTTCAAGACCTGCCTGGGCAACTTGGCGAGTCCTCACCTCCACAATAAATCAAAAAAATTAGCCGGACGTGGTAGCGCACGCCTGTGGTTGCTGCTACTTGGAAGGCGGAGGGTGAAGGATCCCCGGAGCCCAGCAGGTCGAGGCTGCGGTGGCTGGGAGCAGCCACTGCACTCCAGTCTGGGCGACAGAGTGAGATTCCAACTCGAAAAAAAAAAGAAAACTATCCTATCCTACCTACCACAATGGACTAAATTTTTTTTAATTTTAATTTTAATTTTTGAGTTGGAGTCTCACTCTGTCACCTAGACTGGAGTGCAGTAGCCGCTCCCGGCCACTGCAGCCTCAACCTGTTGGGCTCCCACGATCCTTCTGCCTCAGCCTTCCAAGTAGCTGGAACTACAGGCATGCACTACCACATCTGGCTAATTTTTTATTTATTGTAGAGATGAGGTCTTGCCAAGTTGCCCAGGCGGGTCTTGAACCCGCGGGCTCAGGCAATCCACTCACCTTGGCCTCCCAAAGTGCTGGGATTACAGGCTGAGCCACCGAGCCCGGCCCCTCAATTTTTTTTTTAAAGATATCTGTAGATTTATTTTTACCCCCACAGTAATTTTTCTCAAGATTCTCCCTAAGATCTGGAAGGGTAATCAACATGTATTTGCTAAATGACAAGTCCCATTAGACACACATATACCCCTATCCTCAACTAGTCTATAATTTCAGTGATCAAAGTTCTTGTTGCCTTGGCTAATCTTTTCACCCTATTTCATTTTTTCTCTTCTCTGGTCATCCTGCTCCATCAGTTACCCTCTCTCTTCATCTTCTAATTCCTGGATTACTACAACAGTTTTCTAACAGGTCCCAGGCATGTCTTCCCTAAATCAGTTCTGCTCTCCCATCAGAGATCTTTCGAAATACAAACCTGGAAACAGTAATTCTCTGTTTATCACTTTTCAACTCATTCCAGTTATTTCCTGGATCAAATGCAAATGCAGTGTGAACGAAGCCTCCTGAGATCTGTCTTCTTATACTCTTCTGACCTCATTTCCTACTCATTCTACCCCAAAATATTTGCTAAGACAGACAACACCATTCTCTACCTGGAACCATGTCCCTCACTGAGTCTAGTCATCTCTCTCAGAATTTAATACTCAAGAGTCACTTCTCAAATTCTTCCAACATAAGCAAGTGCCAATCATCATTTAACAGCCCTTCCCTTCCCCCGTAATTATATCCATCCCTCATCTCCTATCTCCTAGTAATCACAAAGTTCTTAAAGAAATAAATGCCTAATTCCTCTTTGTATGATAATTGTTCCATTAAATAACCTTGTTTGATTGACTGGATTAAAAGATAATTTACTCTGCAACACAAAAAAATATAAGCCATATTACTACAGGCTAAACACTGATGGTGAAGCTAACTCAACAACTCTATTCCCAAAGTGCTGGGATTACAGGCGTGAGCCACTGCTCCCAGCCAAATGTTAGGGTGTTTCTTTCTTCATAAATCCTCATTTTAACTCTCTGCTCATCCCAAATCCTGGAATCAGATCCCTTCAGTAAGGTTCACTGTATGGTATATAACTATCCTTATGAAATGTTTCCAAGTCACTGATAATGAGATATAGAAAGATGATGAGACATGGCTGTCTGCTTTAAACTGTAGCACACACCAAGAGGAATGGTTGGTAGCCGCAGCAGTGGTTAAGTGAAATGCAGGAAATGAAAGAAGGTAGCAGGACAGTTAAGCATTACTACTACTAAGAAATTTTACTTAAAGTCTTCAGCTATAAGCTGAAGTTTCAGTTTACAAGGACGCATCAGTAAACAAAGATCAGCTTTCCAGTCTAGCCTTCTTCTCTCTTTGCCCTCCCTCCTCAACCACCTTGTTGTTATTAAGTAGCACAGCATTTGATGTCTTGGGAAATCACTTTGTCTTCTCACCCAATGTTAAGAGTCTGTTATACCTGGTTTTTGATGCGCTCCTTGACCTTCTACCTCTCTCTCTGGAATGAGATCTTCTCCGTCTTGGACTTTTGGATCGTCGTCTACTCCTAGACTTAGAATGGGATCGCCTCCTTGATCGGCTTCTTGACCGCCTAATAACATAAAAGAAATACAATACATGCATGTAAATGAAAAAAGACTTCAGTTTTTTATTTTGCTTAGTATCTGACAAAAGATCTAGACGTGTCGGCTAGCCAGTCATTAAATGGGGGATCATTCCCTTTCTGTTGCTGCCATTACGTAATTAGTGCAGAGAAAACATCTTTGATAACTTAAAAATTAGCAATCCCTTTTAACAGTTGGAATTCCTTACCTTTTAATATTTTGCTAAACCTATCAGACCAGTCCCTCTATGCCCACTATACCTACAGCTCCAAGGTTAAAAATACTACTAGAGAATTAAGGCAATTCTTTTTCTTTTTCTTGAATAGAAGTCTCACTCTGTTGCCCAGACTGGAGTGCAGTGGCATGCTCACAGCCACTGCAGCCTTGACCTGCAGGGTTCAGGCAACCCTTCTGCCTCAGCCTTCCAAGTAGCTGGAACTACAGGCACGTGCTACCACGCCTGGCTAAAGACAATTCTTAATTGTCTTAAGATAATTAATTGGACTTGTCTGAATCACTCTTATACAATTATATAGCATTTTAGTATTTATTTGATTCCTCACTACTGCAGCTTGAGTTTTCTTTATCATTAATCAGATACTCGTCTCATGCTTTATACAAACAGGTCTCACAGTAAGCCCATAAAGTAGATACTATAAATGGTTGAAAATAAATTCCTATTTTAGAAATAGAAACCATCTAGTATGCTGCCATCTACTATTTCTAATTGTGGTTCTCTGAAACAATTCTGCTTTTCAAATTCAAATTTAGGAAACTCCAAGCAATGTAGGCCTTATATAGATATAGACAAGTCAGGACATACTGCCTCTTTCACTCTCCCTTTCCCCTGAACATGTTGTCTGTTTCTCTGTGTTTCCTCCTGCAAACCACTTCTAGTCCCTACCTTTCTCTTCAAGAACTTAAGAAGCACAATTAAACTTTAGATGTTGCCATCGTCCTCATCTTAAAACATTCATATTCTCCTCTGTCTTAAATGTTAAAAATAAGGCTGGGCTCAGTGGCTCAACCTGTAATCCCAGCACTTTGGGAGGTCAAGATGAGAGGACTGCCTGAGCCTGTGGGTTCAAGACCAGCCCAGGCAACTTGGTGAGACCTCGTCTCTACAATGCAAAAATTAGCTGGTAGCGCGCACCTGTAGTTCCAGCTACTTGGAAGGCTGAGGTGGAAGGATCGCCGGAGCCCAGGGCGTTGACGCTGGGGTGGCTGTGAGCATGCCACAGCACTCCAGCCAGGGCAACAGAGTGAGACCCTGATTCAAAAAACCAAAAATAAGCCAGGCTCGGTGGCTCAGCCTGTAATCTCGTGCCTTGGGAGGCTGAGATGAGTGGATTGCCTGAGCCTGCGGGTTCCAGACCCGCCTGGGCAACTTGGTGAGACCTTATCTCTACAATAAATCAAAAACTAGCCGGGCATGGTAGCGCGTGCCTGTAGTTCCAGCTACTTGGAAGGCTGAGGCGGAAGGATCCCCGGAGCCCAGCAAGTCGAGGTTGCGGTGGCCGGGAGCAGCCACTGCACTCCAGTCTGGGTGATAGAGTGAGACTCCAACTCAAAAAAAATAAAAACAAGTTGCAGTCTTTTGCTTAGTCTTGATTACTTAACTTTTAGCAACCATTCAACCTTCTGTGGAACATTTCAAGAAGACAACTTGAACGTTCTGCCTGCTTTTCTTTTCAACCAGAGGACGGATGTTTTAAAGAACCGTGTTTAGTTCTCATTTATAAGCCAGGTAACTCTAAGCATTATCTAACCTCTTTGATCTTGTTACTTCAGCAGACACACCTTCATTACAGGATAGCTGCACAGATTGAACACAGAGATAAGAGAGCACAACTCAGTGCCTTAGTGTAGGCATATACAATTGACCCTTGAACAACTTGAGCTTGAACTGCGTGAGTCTACTTACATTAAGAATTTTTTTAAACCAAATGTGGACTGAAAACAATATTCCAGTGATGCATAACCCAATACACTATGGGCTAACTATCTGTACATACAGATTCCCTGGGACTTGAGTAGGCCTGAATTTTTGGTAATGGCAGAGGTTCTGTAACTAACTCCCTGCATATACTGAGGGATGACTGTATATTAAATATTGATTCCCTTCTTTCCTCTTATCAATATTGCCATAACTATCTAAAACAACTGGCTCAGAACCCATCACTGCTGCCTCACTGAATCAAGTTTTATTTTAATCATCTCATTCTCAACTATCTGAACTATTTTCTAAACAATCCTGTGCAATAACACCTCTACAGCTCAAGACATTTTTATGTGATTCTTTTCTACGATTCTACAGGCTCCACGAAGGTGGGAGAAATATGTCTATCCATCACTGTACCATTGAGCAACTACTACAGTCCCTGACTTATAACTGAGTTACACATTTTTCCTACCTTTATTGTAAAAATATAGATGCAAAAAACAAATTACAAATGTAATCTTACAAACAAAAAGATTAATAATACGGTTTTTAAAAAATCTAATAAGATGAGGTACCACGTCAATCTATTTACTAGAGGATCCTAAAATTTTCCAAGGAGAATGTACTGCAGAGCCACTTTACTACATTTAATAGTTTATGAGGTCTTAACAGTCAGCAAAATAGAGATTAACGTACATACATACGATAGAGTCACAAAAAGCTTATTGAAAGTCAGTAATTTTATCCACCAAGATGCTTAAGTTACTACAACCCACAATAGTTATCTGTTATGATATATTACAAATGCCTGAATTCAGAGATAAATATTTCACCAGTATTTTTCACTGGTCACACTAAACTTTTATTAAAATATGAAAGTCTTAGTAAGAGTTAATATATTTAAAAAAGACACAGGTTCTACTTTTTAAGAGCTCAAGAGAAAAAAACACAAACAAATTGTGGTATCTGTATTATGAGATATACCCTATTGCAAAAGTTGAACTAAACCATGAGAGCACTGTTCTGGAAGACTAAAATTGTAAGTAGTACCAATACTTCACCTAAGAGTAAATTTTGGGTTGTACCTTAAGAAAGAAAAAGGAGCTCCTCAGCGGAAATGACGATGTGGGAAACAGCATTAGGCAGAAAGGATCAAGAGTAAAGGCATAAGGCATAAAGAAAACGTTATGCTGAGGCAAGTAGTCCTGCAGTTTTTGAAGTGGTAAATGACATGTCAAAAGAAAACCAGACTGAATAGCAGGGAGCCCTGAAGCCATTCTAAGGTTTTATCACCTTATTAAGGCAATTCTCAAGACTTGAGAGAGCTGTGACATGATCCAGATATAGGTTTCTGACAGACATCTCTAAAAATGAGACAGGCTGGAATAAGGTGGGTGACAGGAAATAAAACAGACACACCAGAGGGTGCAACCCTGTAATAAATAAGGAATGATTTAAAATAAGATAATGACACTAAAAGATGATGATAACGGAAATAAAGAGAAAGGGCCACCCATGAGTTAGGGCAAATGTGACTTGTTAGATATTTAGATATGATGTGAGCATGTTTAATAGAAATGTGACAAGGTCTAGGATTCACGTATACGCTGCTCTTTCAAGAATCCCAACTAGGTGTGGTGGCTTCTGCCTGTAATCTAGCACTTTGGGAAGCTGAGGCAGGAGGACTGCCTGAGCCCAGGAGTTCAAGACTAGCTCGGGTAACATAGTGAGACCTCATCTCTACAAAAAAATAAAAATTAGCCGGGCATGGGGGCGCAGGCTAATATCACTTTTGCTGCTGTAACTATCTAAACTGCAAGTCCCAGCTACTCAGAAGGCTGAGGGGTAAGGATCACCTGAGCCCAGGAGGCCAAGGTTACAGTGAGCCATGATCATGCCCACCGTACTCCAGCCTACAACAAACAGAGTGAGATGATGACGCAAAAAAAAAAAATTCTAATAGGAAAAATTATTGTGACTAACTCTTGACAAAACTAACAAGAGAAATTACTTTAAAAAGGCATACAACTGACGAATTAAATTACAGAAGAGATGGATCCAGGGGTAAAGGCTACCAGCAGGGTTTAAGAGTCAAGTGATGAGGTAAAATGTAAGGTAAAGCTAAAACTGGCTGAAATAACTGATCACAATGGGAATATCATGGTTCAGAATGTCAAGCTTAAAAGGTTGTGATTAGGACTGGAATGCAATCAAGCCAAGAACAGAATTTGAAAATTTGAAAAAAAGTGAAGACAGGCTGAAATAACCATTGAGCAACTACTACAGTCCCTGACTTACAACTGAGTTATACACTGATGATGAATAACATAGAGCAATGTTTTTCAAACTGTGGCTTGTGGAACTCTGGATGCTCCAAGACCCTTTGATGGGGTCCATAAGGTCAAAATTATTTTCAAAACAACAACAAGATATGGCTGCCTTTTCTACTATATTGACAATTGCACTAAAGATGTGAGAGCAAAGGTGGGTCAAAGTGTTGGCAACCCAGCACAAATCAAGGAAGTGGCTACTGAGTGGCCCTAGTAGTCACTGTCTTTTTCGCTGACATTTCTGTCTGTGCTTGAGGTAAAAGAACAAATAAAACTAAGAATGTCTCTGAAGAAGCAGTAAAAATTAACCTAATTATATCTAGTCCCTCAGTACTATTAAGGTTAAGTAGGAGCATTAAATCTAGTCTCTTGAGTAATATTCTGTGTGATGAAATAAGAGGTATGCATAAATCACTTCAGATGCTTGTTGAAGTACAATGGCTTTATCAGTGAAGACATCTGAGTGACTGAGTTATGAGCTGAGGGAGCTGCCTTTGCATGAAATTTCATCTTCAAGAACTGACAAACTGTGATTATTCAGACGGGGCATTTGGCAGCCTTCAAAAAAAACAGGACAAATGAACTCTATTACTTCAAGGGAAACAAACAAATTTGTTGCCAATGGTAAAATTTGAACTTTCAAAAGAAAATTAAATTTTCCAAAACTTCATTCCACCATTGTTTTCTTGTCAACTTAATACTTCCGTTTTTCTGATGAGCTCTGAGATGATAATGCTATGTATCCTTTTTCTGATACTGTATTAATAAATATAAGTCAATATTTGGAAACCAACATTACACAATTAACCAATTATTTTTCAAATGCCCAATGATTGCTTTTACAAAATCATGCCTGGAAAAAAGATCCATTCAAAGTCCAAGATCAACAGATTTTCATGTAACAGAATATTAAAAAGTGCATTATTATGGCTTCAGATTCCATACTGAACTACCTTTTCAGAAACTATCACTTGTCAAATTTTGGCATTATATCAAAGAATACTAATCACAATTACCCGAAAAGATGACAAAATTATCTTTCCCTTTTCTAACTACATATTTGTATGAAGGTGAATTTTCTATAGTAAACCAAAATACACTGCAATAAATTGAAAGCAGAATCCTAATGTCTTCTATTTAGCTAACATTAAAGAGATTTATAAAGAAGCAAAACAAAGTCTCCTCACCATTTTTTTTTTATTTTTGAGTCTGAGTCTCACTCTGTTGGCCAGGCGGAAGTACAGTGGCATGATCATGGCTCTCTGCAACCTGAACCCCCAGACTCAAGTGATCTTTCCACCTCAGCCTCCCAAACAGCTGGGATTACAGGTATGTGCCACAATATCGGATCATACCTGTGCACTTGCCTAGGCAGGTATTGAACTCCTAGACTAAAGCAATCCTCCTGCTTCTGCCTCCCAGAGTGCTGGGATTACAGATGTGAGCCACATGCCCAGCCTTGCCCTTAAGAAGTTTTGTTGTGAAGCTGTGTTAACATAAATGGGTTTAATGTGGTCATTTTTTTTAGTTTTTAATATGGCCAACACAGATGAATATGACGCACATAAATAAAAGCTTTTTGGGGATTGTCACACACATACATCTTAAAAATCTGAACCACTTCGCAAACATGTTTGTCATCCTTGCCTGAGGTCATATAAATCTTCTCTGTGTCATTCCAATTGCAGTATATGTGGAACCAAGGCAAACAAAACTTTTTCAAATGTAAAGGGGTTCTAAGACAAACGAGTTTGAAACCACTGGTTTAGAGAGAAATTTACATATCCATAAAAATATCTTACATGGAAAAGAGAACACACTAAGTTATTTAGTCTTACTCCAGGCAAGAAAAGAATAATATCAACTGGTTTATCCAGTAATACAAAGAAAAATCTCAAAGAATGTCAAGCTGTCATTTGCAAATATTCATGCATTAGATAGGTGATTTGTGGGTTACATAGACAACTTTCCAACTTAAAAGTTTTAGGAGTCCAGGGGAAAAGCCACATTTAGAATTCACATCAAAAGTTTCAAGTCCAGTGTTCTTTCCATAGTACTAATCCATTTTGGTGCTATAGTTTCAATACTTTCCTATTACCTCTGAATCTTTGGTGGTTTTAAGGTATGAAGGAACTCTTTAGTTTGTAGCTTTTCTCCCTTTATATATGCATGAACACTCAATCACATATTCTGACAGTAGTGGTTACTAAAACACTTTAACCAGAAGTTAGTGGGATAATAGCAAATTAAAAGAGATGAGACATATAAAAACTATCCTTGACTAGGGTATAATCAAATATAAAAATCAACCTAACCTGTGTCTTGAAGATGAGGGAGTCCTTCTCCTTCTAGAACGTGATCTTGATCTTGAATGCCTTCTTTTTTCTTCTTTTTTATCTAGATTTAGGAGAAAAGGAACTTGTATTCAGAATCATTCAGGGAAATTATTCTCATTCAGAAGTTACTCTAATAATTTCTTATCTAATTTTTCAGCAATTACATAAATCCCTAAATTGCAGTTACAAGTAACCATTTTATAATCACAGTGCTGAAACTTACTGAGGGTGTATAAATTACCAATTACCTAAGTTTTTCCAAAGTTCCTTTGATTGTTTCACTTGCCACTTAGGAGGTAGTGCCATGTTTTCCAATAAGCAATCTACAAAAAGGGCATTCTCATTCTTTGACTCTTTCTGGATTATTCTTGATCAGGTTCTAAATGGGAGGGTCTCTTTCTATCCCTAGGTTCTTTCTCAAATATAGCCATAATTCAGCTGGATTAATGCTTTAATTTTCAAGTTTATATATTAATAACATCTTTTTTGTCACCCAGGCTGGAGTGCAGTGGCATGCTACAGCCACCGCAGCCTTGACCTGCCGGGCTCAGGCCGATCCTTCCACCTCAGCCTTCCAGAAGTAGCTGGAACTACAGGCATGCGCCACCATGCCCAGTGAAAATTACATCTTCTTAACTGGCACTTAACTATAAAATAAACATATTTAATAAATAAGTTTATAATAAATGAACAAAAATATAAACATCTAAAAATCTTGGTCCAACAAAATGTTCCTATTGTATGTATACAATGTATGGAGTGTGGAGAACTCTTTATCTTCTCTCCCCACCATTTAATTTTATGTGCCTTTGCTAAATACATTCATGTATATTTATGTCAAAATGGTTAATAAAAACATTTAATATTTGGCCCCCAAATCCAGAAAGCCATGATTACTCACCATCTTCACTTCACTTCTGTGACAGAATTAGATATTAGTAAGCAAGCTCTCTTCCCAATATCTGCTTATCACTTCTCTTCTCTATCAATTTTCAACTAAGTATAGGAAACAGATCTAGAACGAAATTGTTTTATTTCCTGGATCTTATTTTAATTTATTTCCTGGCTTTTAAATAGCATTTAAGAAATTCCTTTAATGTAGGATCTAACTAGAGAAATAAAGTCATGGTATTCTTCATATGCGGACTATCATCAAAGTGAGACTGAATTCCTCTTTCACATTTAGGTGAAAGGATTCAATTTATTGTGACTGTTATTATCAATAATAAACTCACAATAAACTTGGGGGAAAAAAATCAATATAGAAAGAAACCAGTCATGACTTTTCAATAAACACAAAAGCAGTTAAAGCATGCTGTGTCCCAGCTTTAAGTCACAAAAAGCCAGTTGTATATTTAACAGCTCCTAATGCTTGCCATGTGATCTGGCTAATGACTTGAACATTTATTGATTCAATATTATAATACATATAAAGCATTTGGTATCAGTTTATCTGATATCACACTTTTAAATAAAATCACTTTCGTTTTCCTAATTCTACACATATTAAAAACATTCACATTTGTTAAAAAGTAAAATGTAAGACATTATTTAATGAAGAAAAATCCAGGGTTATTGATATAAATACATGAGACATCTATTCATTTAATCTCAAAAAGATAATCTGCAAAGAAAAAGGCACATTTCTTCTTTAAAGAAATGACAAAAGCATTTTCCGTAGGTTACCCTGATCAAATAAAAAACCATCCTGCTGGGTGCAGTGGCTCAAGCCTATAATCCCAGCACTTTGGGAAGCCTAGTGGATTGCCTGAGCTCAGGGGTTCAAGACCAACCTGGGCAACTTGGTGAGACCTCGTCTCTATAACAAATCAAAAAATTAGCTGGGCGTGGCAGCACGCACCTATAATTTCAGCTGCTTGGAAGGCTGAGGCGGAAGGATCATCTGAGCCCAGCAGGTCGAGGCTGCGGTAGCTGTGAGCGTGCTATTGCACCTCCAGCCTAGGCGACAGAGTGAGACTCTAACTCAAAAAAAAAAAAAACAACACAAAAGCATCCCAACCTAGACAAAAACAAATGGTGAAAAATTCTCAAATATCAGATCAAGTAACCAATAATCCCAGGTACTACTGGTATTTTGGACTGGATCAATCATTGGGGAGGGAAAGCTTCTCCTGCCCACTAGATACAGTTGATACCAGTGTAACAACCAGAAGTATCTCCAAACATGACTGGGTGGCACTCCACTAAACGGTCCTTTATTTTGTCAGAATTCAGAAAATTTTAAAAATGACTAGGGCAGCCGGGCTCAGTGGCTCAGCCTGTTATCCCGCGCTTTGGGAGGCTGAAGTGAGTGGATTGCCTGAGCCTGCGGGTTTGAGACCTGCCTGGGCAACTTGGCGAGACCTCATCTCTACAGTAAATCAAAAAATCAGCCGGGCGTGGTAGCGCATGCCTTTAATTCCGGCTACTCGGAAGGCTGAGGCGGAAGGATCGCCGGAGCCCAGCAGGTCGAGGCTGCAGTGGCCAGGAGCAGCCACTGTACTCCAGTCTGGGCGACAGAGTAAGACTCCAACTCAGAAAAAAAAAAATGACTAGGGCATTATTCAACATAGTTACACACTTATGCCTTAATCATTTTTTGCCAAGAATCATATAGTTTAACATTTGACAGAACTGCAAAAACAACATTTACCTGGTTCTATAGCAGCAGAGATCAGGGACTGTGCTTCTCGTACTCTCTTCATAGCTTCCTCTATTTCTTTACTAGAGGTATCCGATTTCAGACTTGGTGAAACAAGACCAGCAGCCACATGATTCAACCTGAAACAGAACCAAGAATTAAGAACTAGAATATTTTAAAATGAACACAGAAAAATTATCTATTTAATTTTGTTACATATCCATTAACTTTCCATAAACAAACACATCTTGAGAAAAGCCAATATAAGGAAATCTGCTGAAAACTTTTTTTTTTGACTTTTACATTTTTAATTTTAAAGATGTGGGGTACAACTCAGGGTTAGATATACAAATGTTCATTATGCAGGTAATCTTGTTGATGAAGTGTGCCCCCTCCAAGGACTGACATTCTTTTTTTTTTTTTCTTTTTAGATTTTTATGGAAATTTGCTGAAAACTTAATCAAAGTTTCTTTCATATTACTTAAAAATGTTTTACAACAGTAATTTTTTTTGGGGGGGAAGAATGTTACCTCCTCAGTTTGTAGATGGGAAGAAACTGAGGCAGAGGTCAATGACCCATTAAAATTACACATGAAATCCTGAGTGAAAAGGCTAAAGGTATCCCCTCAGGGCTTACATATGTAAGAAAAGATTACAGACACCAAATTTAGTATAGCAGTTATTTTTGGGCAGAATGGGAAATGTAATCAAGAATGGGTACACAGAGAACTTCAATTGTATTGGTGTTATTTTACTTTTACAAGCTTGGATTTTATTTTAACTAAAGATAATTTTTAAGAAAAAAGGCCACAAACAACTGAAGTCAAATGATTTTGTCCACTTTCCCCCGTGTTCTCCAAATTATTTCATTTTATTTTAGTTTTTTGTTACACAGGCTGGAGTGCAGTGGCATGCTTGTGGCTACCGCAGCCTTGATGTGCTGGGCCCAGGTGACCCTTCTGCCTCAGTCTTCCAAGTTGCTGGAACAATAGGTGTACGCCACCATGTCTGGCTCATTTTTTATTTATTGTAGATACAATGTTTCCTCAAGTTGCCCAGGCTGGCTCAAATGTCCGGACTCGGACAATTCTTGACTTTGCCTCCCAAAGGTATGAGCCACTGTGACCAGCTCTCCCATTTACTGATAGTGCCTTTTACCAAGTTAAGGGGAAAAGGTACACAATTCTCATTTTCTAATTTAATATGCCAAGAAATTACGAAATTAAAAAAAATTCCATCAGTTTGTCACATATCAAGTGGGAAACAATTACAGTTACAGCATGAACACTTACCAAAAACACGTAACAAGATGTTGGAAATTAATGACATAATCTGTAATACTTCTTTGCTCTGGGATAATGATTCACTTTTTTTTTTTTTTTGAGTTGGAGTCTCACTCAGTCGCCCAGACTGGAGTGCAGTGGCTGCTCCCGGCCACCGCAGCCTCGACCTGCTGGGCTCCGGCGATCCTTCCGCCTCAGCCTTCTGAGTAGCTGGAACTACAGGCG
>CAUYQG010041383.1:0-27706 GCA_963574415.1 Tarsius wallacei | reverse complement strand
GTTCCAGCTACTTGGAAGGCTGAGGTGGAAGGATCGCCGGAGCCCAGCAGGTCGAGGCTGCGGTGGCCGGGAGCGGCCACTGCACTCCAGTCTGGGCGACAGAGTGAGACTCCAACTCAAAAAAAAAAAAAAAAAAAAAATGCAGATGGAATCCGAAAGGCCTCCAAATAGCCAGAACAAAGAAAAATAAGAACAAAGCTGGAGGACCAACACTTCCTGATTTTAAAACTTACAGCAAAGCTACAATAATCAACACAGTGTGGTACGGGCATAAAGATAAATAAAGCAATAAACCAAAGCAATATAAGAATCCAGATAGAAACCCTCATATATAGAGTCAAATGATTTTTGTAAGGGTACCAAGACCATTCAATGAGGAAAGGACAGTCTTTCCAACAAATGGTGTTGGGAAAACTGGATGTCTACCTACAAAATAATTAAGTATGCCCCTTTCCTAAAACTATATACAAAAATTCATTTTAATAAGTCAAAGACATCCGGGCTCGGTGGCTCAGCCTGTAATCCCGCGCTTTGGGAGGCTGAGGTGAGTGGATTGCCTGAGCCCGCGGGTTCAAGACCCACCTGGGCAACTTGGCGAGACCTCATCTCTACAATAAATCAAAAATCAGCCGGGCGTGGCAGCACATGCCTGTAATTCCAGCTACTCGGAAGGCTGAGGCGGAAGGATCGCCAGAGCCCAGCAGGTCAAAGCTGCAGTGGCCAGGAGCAACCACTGCACTCCAGTCTGGGTGACAGAGTAAGACTCCAACTCAAAAAAAAAAAGTCAAAGTCTTACAATTAAGACCTAAAACTATAAAACTCTTAGAAGAAAACATGCGACAAAAGCTTAAGGACAATGGATTTGGCAATGATTTCTTAGATATGATTTCAAAGACACCAGCTACAAAAAAAAAAGGAAAAATTGAACTTCATGATAATGAAAACAAATTGTGTCAAAGGACAATATCTTATACAACATAATGACTAATAGTAAATTGTTGTGTACTTGAAGAGTGCTGAGAGTATACTTTAAACATGCTCATCCCCCCAAAAAAACTATGTGAGGTGATGGACATATCAATTAGCATTATTTAATTATTTCACAAGGTATACAGTATCAAAGTGTCATGTACACCATAAATATGTCCACTTTTTATTTGTCAATTTTCCTTAATGTGAAAACTGGGGCAAGATTTTTTGATAAACAAACATTTTTTAAAGACAATATCAACAGAGTAAAGAGGCAACCCACAGAATGGGAGAAAAATACTTGCAAATCATATGTATGATCATAGATTAATATATAGAATGTATATATAGGGAACTCCTAAAACTCAACAACAACAAAACAATCTAATTTTTAAATGAGCGAAGGACATTAATAGATGTTTCTCTAAAGAAGACATGCACATGTCCAATAAGCACATGACAGATGCTAAGCATTGGCCGGGCGCAGTGACTCAAGCCTGTCGTCCCAGTATTTCAGGAGGCCAAGATGAGAGGATTGCCTGAACCCGGGGTTCAAGACCAGCCTGGGCAACTTGATGAGACCTCGTCTCTACAATAACTCAAAAAATTAGCCAGGCATGGTGGCACACACCTATTGTTACAGCTACTCGGAAGGCTGAGGCACAAGGATCACCTGGGCCCAGCAGGTCAAGGCCACGGTGGCTGTGAGCGTGCCACTGCAATCCAGCATGGGCAACAGGGTGAGACTCCAACTCAAAACAATAACAATAATAATAGTCATAATAATAATGCTCAGCATCACTAATCATGAGGGAATTGCAAGTCAGAACTATAATGAGAGACTGCCTCACACCCATAAGGATGGCTACTATAAGAAAGAGAAGAAAATAACAAGTGTAGACCAGAATGTGGAGAAGTTGAAACTCTTGTGCAGTGTTGCTGGAATGTAAATTGTATAGCCACTGTGGAAAACAGTATAACAAGTCCTCACAAATTAAAAATAGCATTACCATATGATCCAGAAATTCTGATTATTGGTATGTGCCCAAAAGAATTGAAAACAGGGTCCCAAAGAGATATTTGTATGCCCATGTGATAGCAGCATTATTCATAATAGCTAAAACATGGAATTAACTCAAGTGTCCATGAATGGGATGAATGGATAAACAAAATGTGGGACATGCCTGTAGTCCCAGGTAACAGGGAGGCTTGCTTGAGCACAGGCGTTTAAGGACAGCCTGGGCAACACAGCAAGACCCTACCTCTAAAATAAAAATTAAATAAAAAATTAAAATGTTGGCCCGGCGTGGTGGCTCAGCCTGCAATCCCAGCATTTTGGGAGGCCGAGGCGAATAGATTACCTGAGCCCACGGGTTTGACAGCATCCTGGGTAACTAGGCGAGACCTCACCTCTACAATAAATCAAAAATCAGCGGGCGTGGTAGTGCACGCCTGTAGTTCTAGCTTTTTGGAAGGTTGAGACGGAAGGGTCACCGGCACCCAGCAGGTCAACACTGGGGTGGCCATGAGCATGCCACACTCCAGCCTGGGCGACGGAGTGAGACTCCAACTCAGAAAAAAAGAAAAAAGAAAAATTAAAATGTTTAAGGAGGAAATACTAACATGCAAGGGGGGACCAAAAAAAAAACTAGAATCATTTTTTGAAGGTCAGGCCCCTATTAGTTAGCAGACATCCCCTGCAAAGTAAATGTCCTAAGAATTCTGCTAGCGTTGTGTGAGTGGCTGTGTTCAACTTCAGTGGACTTTTTTTTTTTTTTTTTTTTTTGAGTTGGAGTCTCACTCTGTTGCCCAGACTGGAGTGCAGTGGCCGCTCCCGGCCACCGCAGCCTCGACCTACTGGGCTCCGGCAATCCTTCCGCCTCAGCCTCCCAAGTAGCTGGAACTACAGGCACGCGCTACCACGCCCGGCTAATTTTTTTTTTTTTTTTGGTAGAGATGAGGTTTCGCCTGCCCAGGCGGGTCTCGAACCCGCGGGCTCAGGCAATCCACTCACCTCAGCCTCCCAAGGCACGGGATTACAGGCTGAGCCACCGAACCTGGCTAATTTTTTTTTTTTTTTTTAGCTTCTTTCAACTGGTTTGCCCTCTTCATGAGTGATTTACCAGTGCACCTGCCCACACCGTGCTGAGTATTAGCAGTTTTTGACCAAAAAAAGGCAAGACCCCCATGCCTCATCCTCCCTATTCATCCAATCTTGCCCCAAGTGACTTTTTTGTTTGTTTTGGATGAGAAAAGTCCTTAAAGGGAAACATTTTGCCAATATGGGAGAAGTGAATTAAAAAAAAATGGCAGAAGCACTAAAAGGCATTAAAATGGATGGGTTTTAAAACTTTTGAGCAGTGGGAAAAGTATTTTGATAGGTGTATTGTATTAAACAAAGAGTATTTGAAGGTGACTGAAGTTTAACTATGTAAGATAGATATACAACTTTTTATAAATAAATTATGGGTTTTTGGGGGGGTCCTCCCTCACATGTTACAAAGTGGATGAACCTTGAGGGCATTGTGCTAACTGAAATAAGCCTGTTGCAAAAGTTCAAATACCGTATGCACTTATATGAGATACTTAGAGTAAACAAAATCCTAGAGACAGAAAGTAGAAAGATGGTTGCCAGGAGTGAGTGAAGGAGGGAATGGGGAATTAGTGTTTCATGAATATAGTATCTATTTTACAAAATAAAAAGACTTATGGAGGTGGATGGTGGTGATGGTTGTACAACATTATAAATGTATTTAATACTACTGAAATGTATAGTTAGAAATTGTTACACTGGCAAATTTTATGTCATGTCTATTTTACCATTTTGCATTAAAAAATGGAAAAAAAATTCCCAGAAAAAAATAACTTGAGAAAAGGACAATAGATTAAATTGTGACTCTCTCGTAAAATGTAGACTTTGTGTCATAAAACAACACATGTTTTCTGCCAGATACTGTGAACATTGCTACACACCATGTCTAAAGGACAAGTACCATCTAGTAGAGTGGTAGACATGCGTATGCTGATTATCACAGTTTAATAATAGAGTTATAATAGAAGTGGATACAAGACACATTGAGATCTGCATCAGTTAAGATCACACTACTGGCTATAATGGATACATTCCAAAATCTGTGGTTTACCACCACGAATGTTTATTTCTCAGAGTCACAGTGGTCTTGTGCAGGAATGCTGGTCAGGCAGCCCTCTTAAGGTAACTCAGGGACCTGGGATTCTCTCTCTAATAGCTCCACGATCTTCAAGGCTTGGCTTCTGAGATCTCCTGGAGAGGTTCTTTAACTCAGCCCTGAAAGTGGAAGACAGCATGGGAGATCACAACTGGGAGGGATTTAACCTCCAAGCCTGAGCGTGTACATGGTGTTTCCATTCACATTCTACAGCCATTTCAAACAACAAGTGAGGCTGGGAAATATTTTGTTTTGTGCCAGAAAGAAAAAGAATGTATTTGGTATTCTGCAGCAGAGTCAGCACAAAACTGCCGGGAACAAAGGGAAATTTCACAGGGGAGTTAATTCTTCTACTAACTTTTCAAAGATAAGGTCCATCTTCCAGGTGAACAATGCATATCAAAGAGCATTTCAGGCAGAAGGAACAGTTTGTGAAAAGACTAGGAAACATGTACAAAGACAAAGGAACTGTCTGAGGTGTTGGGGGAAGAATCAGTTATTCAGTATAACTGGAGTGTAGGATGCAAGGGGAGTGGAAAATGAAACTGGAAAAGTAACAAACAGTAATTTATTTCATCCTTACAAAACTTACCGAATATTATGTCTTATATGCTTTTAGGATCTGAAGTGAGGAAAAACATGAATAAGAATAAGACTCATCTTCAAAGAGCTTCTAGTTCAGTGGAGATCACAAAAAAGAGAACCTTGTTTAAAAAGGAGTGAAGACTCAAGACATATATAAAAGAAGAATCAATAGGCTTATGTGTCTGATGGGATGGGAGGTGGCAGGAAAGATAAGAGGAATAGATTGGAGGTGAAAAAGAGAAGTATAAAATGACTTTCTGAGTTCTCATTTCAGAGACTGGGTAACTAGGAGAGGGAATACAAGAATAGAAATCTGTTTGAGGATGGGTAGGATCAATTAATGAAATAAATATTAAATTTTCTAAGCTTCAAGAACTTACAGGACACTCACCTCAAGACTCATAAGTCTTGAAACTCACATATATAGGTGTGATTAGAATTTTGCTCTATCAATCTCAATTGGAATTGGGCTCCATTAATTTCTTCTCTCTTCACTCTATTTGCAGCATCTCTTGCTTGAATTTCTATCCAATTGTCAATAAAACCATTTTAAAATTCTACAATTAAAGCAGCAACCCTCCCCAGGAGCAGTGGTTCAAGCCTGTAATCCCAGCACCTTGGGGGGCGAGAGGATTGCCTGAGCTCAGGGGCTCGAGACCAGCCTGGGCGACATGACGAGACCTCATCTCTACAATAAATCAAAAAATTAGCCAGACATGGTAGCACATGCCTGTAGTTCCAGCTATTTCGAAGGCTGAGGTAGAAGGACTGCCTGAGCCCGGCAGGTCGAGGCTGCGGAGGCCGTGAGCATGCCATTGCACTCCAGCCTGGGTGACAGAGTGAGACTCCAACTCAAAAAAAAACAAAAAAACAAAAAAACAAAAAACAGGGCTAGCACTCTTTTAGACAGACTTAAAAAAATAAGAAATGGAAAAAGACTTCTTCTCTGTCCATTGTAGATTTCTGTCCTATCACAAGGATAAAACTGCTTTCATTACTGTACGTCATCCGTGATCTTCTAATTGACAAAATGAATAGATTATTTTTATTCAGCCTATTCGATTTCTTTGGGAATGTGGCACTTGCCATTCCCCTCTACTTAACACTATCTCCTTCTTTGACATGGGTGAAAATGCTCTCTCTTGGCATTCTTACTAACGGATCCATTTTCTTTGACTACCGCCTCTCCCCACTTTCATAAGTGGTCCCTTTCCCTTCTGTTTCCCAATACCAACCTCACCTGTATCTCTGGCCTCAAATATGAATTTCATCAAGGGTTCAATTGTTCTTTTTTTTTTCTTTTGAAAGTAGGATTTATTGAGAGGACAGAAAAGCTCCCACAGAGGGAGGGGACCCAAAGGGGTTGCCCTCAATTGTTCTTGATTGGACTCAGATTCCTCCAGAGGGGAAGCAGATGGCCCAAAGGAATGGGGCCATCATACCAATAAGCACACACTCGTACAAACCTGAGTGAAGAGTTGGAAACATGGCCCATAGGAGCCGCTCCTCCAGTTCCCTTTGATATTTACCACGTGAAAACGACAAGCACTGTGCCTGGATCACCTGGCTTATTTCTTTTAAGCACAACTAGTTTTTATTTTCATGTGATGTGAAGTCAAAACAGCGCATTTAGTGTCAAAATCTGCTTAGGAGAGAAAAAAAAAATATGCAATTCATTCTTCCAGTTGGCTAGTTTGCAGTCTCTGATACAAATGACACTTCAATTAATGCCTACTCTTCTGTCCTCTGTTCTCAGCTACAGAATCAGAATTCCAGTTTTAAACTGGACATATAGATTTCTTTATGGCACAGACACCACAGATTCAACATCCTCTATGTTGAGATATGTGGAATCCAGCAAGTCCAGTTTCAGGTCTCTTTCTGGAATCTGCTTTAGGACCTATCTGAAATCTTTTATTTTCATCACCTTCTTTTGCGTGTCAATAATAAGGTCTAAAGATAACAGTTAAGCTAAATTCAAATCTCTGAATGACTTAGATGCAATTAGATCATTTCAGTGAACAATCTATACATGAAAACTATAAAAGCAATGTAGTGAGAACATTGTAGGCAGTAGCCACTATTGCAATTTCAATCCACCCAACTGCAAACTCCAAGCCACTATTTCTGTGACTGTGTTAGGCATTGTATTCAGAATACTGCCTAAATTGATTAAAGAATCCTCACAACGAGCGCAAGAGAAAAGTAATCATTATCCCCGATTTACAGGTGAAGAAATGGAGACTACAGTAACTTTCCGAGGTAGTGTTAGTAGGAAATGGGTGGGTTTAGGAATCAAATTCAGACCTGACTGACTTGTGACCATGATGCTATGCTGCCATTCCAACCTATACTCACTTGTAGTTGTTGAAATTGAGGTTCAAAGTGTTTCGAAAACTTTAATAAGAAATCTATCATAAGTAAATTTCATTCCAGAAGAGTCCTGGGAGATTATGACCTTTTAGACCAAGGCAATTGGTGGGAACACCTGCAGTCATTCATTTATGGTCTGTTCAGTATCACTGTTTTCTTCTTCAACACTCGGAAGCTCTCCTTTTCCGGTGAGGACAACCTGTCTCATTCCGGAGTCTGCAGTCGGGTAGATAATCAAAAGGTCATGCCTATCCCATCATGGGATGAGAACGTAACTCCCACCGCAAGAGTGGGGAATGTATGATCATCTGCAGAGAGTAGAATGGTAGTTACCAGGGTCTGGGGTGGGTGGGGAGAGAATAGGAGACGTGAGTCAAGGGATACAAAGTTTCAAGTAGATAGGAGGAATACTGTTTATGATATCTATTGCTCAGAATGGTGACTATAATTAATAATCAAATACTGTGTATTTCAAAATTGAGAAGAGTAGATCTTCAATGTCATACCACACATGAACAAATGATAAATATATGAGGTAAAGAATACATTAATTTGCTTAATTTAATCATCCCAGAATGTGTCCATATATCAAAATATAACACTGTATTCCTTAATATGTACTTATTATTTGACAACAAAATATTAAATAAAAATAAATATATATGAATAAAATAAAACATTAAATAAAAATAAAAAATGGGTTAAAGAAGGTCATGCCCTATACTCTGAGATTCCCACTTATAAGAATGATATAAGTCTGACGCTTACCTACAAGACACAGAGGTTCTCTTTACAACCATGGGAAGAAAATCTGTCAAGGGTCAAAAATAACACAGAGGAAAACAGACATGAGAGATGGAGAGAAGGAAAGCGATTTCTGATGATATTATTTGCCCTCACATATCTAGCCTTGCCTAAATCTAGGAATCCCCTGTAAATTTTACTTGAAGGCACACCTTTTTGTTTTTTTTAAGCTAGTTCAGATTGGGATCATGTCTCTTCAGACTGAGAGAGGCCTAACAAATACACCTTGGAAAAAACAGATATTCTTTGAAAGTTCTGCAAGCAGACTGGCTTGTTATATTGTGTACATTTGAATCAACCACAGTTTATGAAACATCGTTAATAGCCAGTGCCCCCCACTGACACCATTCTGACACATGTTGCTTACAGTGTGTTGCAGTACATCTCTCTCCCTACATGGAACATTTTAGGTTGGGGGAGGGACAAAAGGGGAAATGGGGTGGGGGAATGGGAGAGGGCGGGGGAGCAGTGGATAATCCCTGCTGATAACTTGATAACAACTTAAATTCCTCAACCAACTTTTCTAGATTCTACCACCATACCCATTTTCATATGTAAGAAAAAAAGGGCATGCCCCAACAATTCACAAAAGAGAAAATTGTTCAATCTCTCTGTAATATAAACGAAAAATAAGGCATGTTGCCATTTTTTAGCTATGAAACTCATAAAACTGTGTAGCAATCCTAGTGCTGATCACATAATGTTGTCTAGCTCTCTTCCTTTTTGGTACATAGTAGATTTGCACTTCTGGGAAACTTGTAATAGGGTGAAACCATGTGACGTTTTATGATTAGTTGGGTTGTGAAATAAGTGAATTTTTTTTTTTTTTACTTCTAGACCAGAACATGAAATAGCTGGTGCAGAACTCTCCAGAGCTTTCTTGGGTGGGATTACAGAGATAGGATGATCCAGAATAGAGTGTCTGTCCAACCTGAAAAGATGTGTAGTTTAAGCAAAATATGAACCTAAGCTGATTTAAGTCACTGAAGTTTTGGGGCTGCTTGACATAGTCTATCCTGACCAAAAGAAAATGTAAAAAGTGATAACAACCTATTATAATCATACACTATGTACGCTTAGAGTTCTGATAAATTGGGTGAAACTTTTTGGAGTATACTTTGGCAGAATGTCCTAATGGATTATTTATTTTTCTCTGGCAATATGTCCTCATATAGAAAGGAAAAAGAAAGAAATGTTATCATTGACACAAAAGTTTTATTTTCCAGGAAGGGCAGAGACAGATTTGTTTTAATAAAGTTCCAGCGTATTAGAAGTTAAGAGCATAGACACTAAAATCAGGCCCTCGATGATGAATCCAGTCTCCACCTCTTTGTACTACACTTCAGTGTCCCCATTTTAAAAAATGAGGTTCCCCTGGAAGCAACATTGCTGTCCATCAAAAGAAGACTGGATTAAAAAAATTTGGTCCATATACACAATGGAATACTAAGCAGCCATAAAAAAGAACGAAATCATGAATTTCGCAGCAACCTGGATGGAACTAGAGTCCATAATACTGAGTGACCTCTCACAGAAACAAAAAACAAAGTATCACATGTTCTCACTCATATAGTAGACCTTGACAATCCAACGTATTACCACAGGAAAATGACTGACAGGGGTGGGAAACTATGGGGGGGGAGGGGAAGAGCGATGGGATTAATGGTGGCAAATATCTGTCTGGGGATGGGGAGACACCTCTTATCATCAAGGGTGCCTGAACGAAGCATTTTGGTATGCCTAACCCCTAACTGTACCCCACAATACCATAATAAAAAATAAAAAAAATAAAAGAGATTGGCAGTAGTGGGAAACTGCCGGGGAGGGGGTGGGATTGGCAGTTGAGGGAAACTGCCGGGGGGGGGGGGCACACCTCATCAACAAGGGTACCTGCATAATGAACATTTGTATACCTAACCCTGAATTGTACCTTTAAAAAAAAGATTATAATAAAGTTGAAAAAAATTAAAAAAAAAAAAAAGACTAATTTGAAAAATCACTTTTTTGTAGGATTCAAAGTACTTGTCACCTAATCAACATGCAGGTCTCTTTACAAACATATATAGTAAATACCCATAAAATATGTGACTGGGCCAGTTTTTCAATCATGCCAAAGTTATATTAATCTTAAAATATAAGAAAAATATTATCCCTCACTGAGAAGGGAATATTTATAAGATACAACCTTCCAATGACTCACATTTATAGCACCTTTAAAACTGATATTCTCATGATCATTGCTAATAAAGTTAGAATAAATGGTACAGACTACTAAGTAAAGGTTACGGTGAAAAATGAGGTCAAAGAAATGAGATTAGTGACTATAGCAATAGAAATGATAGCTTGAGCTTTCCTAGACAGTTCCTCTCTAATTTGTGTAATTGCATAAAACAAAATTTTTAAAACTAAAATAAAATGAGATCAAGCTATCAACTTTCTGGTTCATGACCACTCATTCTTTTTGTTTGTTGTCCACATGCCTGTTGTGCCTAATTTTCTCAATTTAAAAAGTTTTCTTGATTTGTAGCTATGATCAGTACAATAATCTAGTTCAATAAAATGCCAATAGCTTGAAAATTAAGGGTATACTGCTACAGATAATATACAAAAGGCTAAACGTAACCAAACAAGTAAAAAGGATGGAATGGGGCAAAATGAGCATTAAAATAATCAACATTAGACTCAAGCTTCAATTTTTAACACGATTTTTTGAAACAGATTTTATAAAAACAGAAATAAAAGAACAAGTTGATTGCATATAATGCCAAATGTGTCCACATCTGGTTATATGTATAACCATTTTAAGTTCTTCATCCAATCATCAATTATGATTTGTTTACAGAACTTACTAAACAAAGAATAGTAAACTGTCACTTGAATACACAGGACCCAAAGATATATAAACAAACTGTTATTTAAAAATTTTACTTGTCTTTTCACAACTAAAATTCTGTTGATCAAACCAGAATTTTGAAGTACCTAATCATTTTTAAGGACCCCCCAAAAAAAATCTACTCATGCAAACATTTGGGTTTAAACATTGTATTCATTAACTTTTCTTGGTTGTTAGTGAATTTCTTAATCTGAACATTACACAGTCACAGTTTTAAAATGTACTTTTTAGTAAAGGTAGTTCATAGTCCATAATCTACCTCAGTCTTCTCATAAAAGTTTAAAGATGCTCCTTCAGTCCTCTCAGCTTAAGTTTCAAGCAGTATCTGGCACAGACACTGTGTTTGATCTTACAGGCATTTATATTTTTAAAAGCTACCTCTGGTGCTACTTCCAAGAATGGCAAGCAGGTTATACTGACAGATTACACAACTATAATATAATTGCAACTGTAATGCAATTGACAACATAAAATGTAAATTACAGTTTAAACTGCTGAAGAGGAGAATCAATTACTGCTTAGAGTATTTGAAGTTCTTTCTAAAAGTCCCTACGAATGAAACACACCTCCCTTCTGCTGCTCATTTAATATTGGCATTTCTGTGTGGCAGATGGTGACCTTATCCCTGTACTTCAGCTAAAAAGATTTTTATTAAGGCTAAACAAGTGTGAACAGTACTAATTTCTTGCAGCAGGCTGATAGGAATAAACCTCTTGAATGAGTGTAAGTACCCTGCCTCACCATATGGTTAAGCTTGCCGTCCTACCAATGGAATGAACTGAAAAGTAGCCAACATACTCAAATTCTTCCCTGAGTCCCGTGTTTCATCATTAGCCACCCAATCAAAGAACAGCTACAGAGGAAGGGAGACCATAATGGATGAGGAAAGTAATTTGACAAATTGTTTGGTGGGTTAAGCTCTGAAGAGCCATTGTGGGCAAATTCTGAAATATTAGACATTGGCCTTTCAGTGCCTTTCACCATCCTTGTGATGCCTTGCCTCTTTTCTCCCTAATGCCAACCTCTTCACCCTCTTCCCTCAACTCAGAGTCCAATGAGGACTGACATTTAAACATTGCTTGGGGCATACTACACTAAACCACCAACCACCGCCCCCCCCTTAAGTGTGTTTTAAACTTAAGGACTGTGCATAACCCCTTTAAGGAACATAAGATTTCACAAACCCCTAGCTTTAGCATATTTTATACGGTTTCTTAAATTTATACAAACATAAACCAGGTAGAATCTTAGTGTACTTTGGACTATAGTGAGTTTAAAAATTGACAAAGAGAAAATATTTAAAAATTTTTATTAGTGCTTGAATTAACCACAGCTTGCTGTTTTGATATGGTAAATTGTTGCTTGAGACTTGAATATGGAATAGATTCATTTAGGTTGGCCATACTACTATACATTAGATGATGACCCAAGATCACCACTTTTTCTTTCTGGACCATTGTAAGAAAGGCATTCATAAAACCTGGATTGACATCACCTGGTTGAAGACAATGTGAATGGAACAGTGCATACTTAACATCTGATCATTTCAGTGATTAACCAGTTGAAGCAAAATATGAATTTCAGTAGACCATCAAAATAAACATAAAAAACTAAACATTCTCATGAGAAACTCAAAGAGAAGGTTAGGAATCAACATTCTGAAATTTCATTCCTTCTTTCTCCTACCAAAATAGAATTACTATGTAGGTAACATTCAGTCAAGTCTATGTGCCAGTCTCTCTATATGTGTTATCTCCCAGCAATTCTCTAAGATAAATACTATAATAATTCACAGTTTAAAAATAAAAATTAACAAGATCACACAGTTAGGATGTTCATGAACCCCAAAGCTTTTCCCATTAATTACTACAATACATGGTCTACCAACTTGTTATCAGCTAGTTGTCCAGTTGAAAGGTTTCTACAGTTAACTTTCTTTAAGGAGCTAGCTTCTTCTTTTGAGAATATTTGCGTTTTCTACTTCTCACTCTCTCAAAATGAGCAAAAATAAAAGCAAAAATAATCCAAAACTGTTGGAAAAAGAAACAAATAATTCTCTAGCAGTGGAATGTTTCATATGGAAGATAGACAAAACATCCACATAGATATTTACTTATTCTCCAGTAGTGCAATCTGACTGCACTAGAGAACAGAAAACAGCTGAATCCATTCACAGTTATGATCTAAATTAATCATATGGCATTCTGGGGTTAGCTGTGCATTTGCAGAATGAAAGGAAAAGATGCTACAACTTTCTCAATTAAAATTTTTCAATGTCTCACAACAAAATAATTGAAATGTGTCAGTTTTTGAAATTCCTGTATTCATTTTGTCCTTTCACAAAATTATTTTCCCAGTTTAAGCAAATCCAATGGGGTATTACCTTGACTCTTTTTTATATACTCACCTGGCATTTAAACGTATTTATCCTTTATAATGATCTGCTAACATTCAACTACCTTTCTGCTCTTAACCTGCTCAGATTATAAAATTATATCCATCTGTGTAGGTATTAATGATATTTATTGTCACATTTTCTTTTTATATTCCACTCAGACAAATAAATATTGCCTTCTTGAGATTTCAATTCCAAGGTTATTTAAACTTTATGTCATTAAGACATTTCATATCTGCCAAATGGAACCGTATATGAATATAAAATTATTGAATACTTTATGCAACTACTTCCTACCTTTTGCTTACAAAGAGAGACGTGCACTATACGCTGAACTCTTCAAAAAGTAAAAGACAAAATCTAACAGAAACAAAAGAAACACAAAAACAGAAATGAGTTTCCTTTAAAGAGAAAGACGTTAAAGTGAAAAATAGTTCTTAATAACTTACACATTTTGTAATTTGATTCAGCTTTTAAATTAATTGAAATTTAGAGTCTACTATGCAACTTTGCTATTACCCTAATTCCTTTTAACTACATCATCTAGAACATGCTTCACATACAATGTTAATAGATCTTTTTACCCATCATTTTGATGGACTCTGACAAATGCAATATTTGTGATGTCAAAAAAAATAAATTCAGTGATATGTTTGTTCACCAAGTTGACTTTTCTAAATTCCCTAGACACAATAGGATGATAGAATTCTAGTCAGTGAAGGAAAGCATCAGATCTCTAGGGCACAATACACCTCCTCTAAACGTGTGTCAGTTTCTAACATATATTAGCCTTTAGATGTGTTATCAGTCATCACAGAGAGTCAGGGAAAGCAGATAAGAATTTCTTTCAAGAATTCTTTTTCTAAGGCCTCAAGGGAAGTCCCTTATAATTGATCAACACAAGAGTTACACCTTCTGGTTATCTCAGAAGCACAAATGATCCATGTAATGAAGCACTCAAGTGTTTGCTTGCATGGGACTATGGGAAAAAGAAAAATCTGTCAGCTGCATGAGTAGAAAAGAAATCACTGATGTAAAGATTTACAATTTAGATTTTACTACGAGTGCATAATTGTAGATATTGTGATACAGTATAGGTATTATGTGAGCTCTCCTTTAAATAGTATCTATAGCATTTAATCAAATTATTATGTTACTTATAAAAGTCATCTAATATCTAATTTACACAATGTGATTGAAGCAATGTAAAAAAAATTTAAGAAGCCCTGCCACTCTTCCCTTTTTCTCCTGTGGAATCTTAATTTATTTCACTGACTTAGATATAACAGTGATACATGTAACAGCTTAGTGGAACTACTAAATAAAGGATAAGGGTTTTGCAATATAAATATCATGGAAATAAGATTTTAGGGGCATAATGACTTTATTGTATATTGCTAGAAAAATCTACATCAAAAATGCAAAGCAAAATATTCAAGCCTGAATTTCTCATAAGTCAAACATTGTAATTCACCAGATAAATATTCAATATATTTATTATATTAAAATTAATAATACCAATACTAAGTAAGAAATGCATGTTAAAGAATTTCCCCATATTCCGGCCATCTTGACTTTCCTCAAACAAGCATACCATTTAACACTCTGTGCAGCTTGAGAAATAAAGGGCTTGACATTATAAATCTTCAGCTCCAAATAAATAGGGCATTTTCTTTCTAACTGTAAATAAATTTTAAAGGCCCTTATTTCAAGAAGTTTTATATTAGTATTTGCTCAGTCAATTTGATTATTTTAAATGCACAGACCAATAGTAACATTTGATTTAGTGCCAAATGATCTATACTTTTTGGAGTAGGGGGTGGCATCGAAATAGCAGAGGAGAGTTTTGCTGCTGCTTCTCTGTCCCTTCATCTCAAATTCACTTTACAACCAACCTCTTTGAAAGCACTAATACAGGATTCATTGGTAGGTCAATGCAGGAAAGAAAAGGCATGAAAAGAACTAGACAATTAGCGATGTGACTGATAAGTTAGAAGGAACTGGGCAGCAGGATTTTAAACAAATTATACAACAGAAAGAGTACGCGCTGTCCAATATTTCTACAAAATGCTAAATGAGTATAATTTGCAGTATGTAAAGCAAAGAAAAATGAGAAAAAGCAACATCTGTTGTTCAATTTTTGTGCTTTCCATTTAGTGATCGATCACCACATCTATTCCTCAAAGCTATGAATGTTATTTTTATGACAGAGCAGAAAAATAAAATGGGTTACAAACCTAAGGGTATCCAGTATGTTGAAAATATGGGCAAAACAAGACCCATAACTAGTAATAGAACCAATTGATTCAGTTATTATTTGGTTCTTAGACAAAAATACATATAAGCTATCTCAAAGGTGGGAAGAACAATCTATCAGAAATAGTCACTGGAAATTTTTTAGTTCAATTTTAATTATTTTTGTTTGCTGGAAGAAAATATATGTTTCCTAACACATAGTGTCAAACCAAATAAAGCACACCCCACTAGCACTGTAAATTAAGTCCAACAGGCATTTTTATAGGACTTTATGTTGTTTACTAATAAAAAATGACATTCTAATTGTTTACAAAATCCATGTGATGAATAGGAAAACATATATACAAAAACAATTGAGGTACTACTAGTTCAAAAGCCTAAAAATTTCAAAAATTCTTAAAAGAAGTAATAAGTAAATAAAATCTCAAGTCTAAAATTATTTAACTTGCCTTTCTGAAGTACTATGTCAGATTCTAAAGTTAAAACAACGAACTTTAAAAAACACTAGCATTCATTTTCTGCATGAACCTTTAAAAATATATAGGTGAATGTGTGTGTGTACATGTATACTGTAAGAAATGAAATAATTTTCTTAAAATGGGCTAATTAACACAAGATAAAATTATATAGACATAATCTTGATTATGGTTATCAACCTCCTTTTCTCCCCTTCTCAAATATATTCTAAAGTTTCCATTAAACTATAAAATTGGAAATGAATACAATGTGTCACTTTCCAAATTCTGAATATATAACATTTCTTATTCTGAAATGAATATCAGTCTTTAAAATTAGCAATCAAAGAACTTTGAAAGCGGACAGTGCAACAAACTGCATAATGATTTCAAATCACTAGAAGGAATAGCTGCCAATCAGCTAATTGTAATTATGTATTGTGCCTGTTCAAAAAGAACCTGAAATGGAAATTTTTTCTTATTCACACACTTAAAAAAAATTTCAGTCTGCACAAATTTCATGAATTTTGAATAGAATTTAGGCTGTATATTATATCTTCAAGTGATAGGAGGCTTTCCTGATTTCAAAAGAAAAAAAATACACAGCACCTTTATGTTACTGAAAATACGTTCTGGATGTATTTATTTTAAATGCATTGATTCAGTATGGGAAATCTATGATGTGTCTCTTAGGACTCCACATTGAATATTGAAGTCAAAATAAATAACCCTGAATCTTTTGAAAAATATCAGAACAAAAGGTAATCTTCTGTATCACTGTTTCTAAACAGCATTATATCTCTACAGGGAAAACAAATTCAAACAAAAAATAGGCACACAAGAAAGGATGTCTTTGAAAAGGCAATCTTTTTGATACTGAAATTTCCAAAAGGAAACCTATACTAAAAGAGAAGCTTTACAAGAAACCCAGATATAGTCAATCACAAGCACACCATCTAAAAAAATGTATAATGACACTTTTTTTAGAAAAGATATTCTTCTATGGCAAAAGAATGTTGTAACTAAATTAATCCAGGCTAAATGACCATAAAAATGCTTAGTGATACAAATCTAAGTTCTTGTGAGAAAAAACAATATTTAAAACGTGGTACGACATAAAGAAAACATTCTTTATTGAAGAAAAAAAATTTATGGACACCATGGCTTACATGGGACATACAACTCATCTTAAATGTTTAAAATATTGAACTCTTTTCTATTCACCTGTATACATAATAAAATAAATTTGTGGTTGTTAATTAGAGAAGCATACAAAAAGGAAAGAAATCTCTCAAATTAGTACCAACTTGCAGGCATGTTTTTGCTTTGTTTATATATGCAAATCTAAAGGTTAATGATTATTAAGCCATTCAGTTAACGGATCAAGAAACTAAATATTTTAAAGAAATATATCACATTTTATAGACTTCTCAAATAATAACTGCAAGACTGAAACATTAGTGTCAACTTTAATTTTAAAAAGAGATATATCTTGCACAAAAATCAAAGCATCTCGGTTCCATTTTAACTATTATTTATAAAAATGTTTAAAATCATTTCAATGACTCTGGTTTTTAATCTATAAGATACATTTATCATTTTATTTCTAAATTGTTAGAAGCTAGTAATCAAAATAATTAACTCAAAAACATTTAAATGTCTACTTTAGATGTTTCTAAAAATCTAAACATGTTTTAAAACATTAAAGGGTTGCAAAAAAGTTCTAGACACCAATCATTGTGAAATAACACTCTATTGGGGACAGTAAAATCAGGTGATATTTGACAAACATTGAACAAACATATTAAGTTATTCATTCAATAGCATTATCTTAAAAATCAGGATTAGTATTAGGCATAATAAGAGAAATCAAGTGATCTCCCCAAATGTCATAGATATGACTACTAAATACAATTCAGAGAAGATAAAGGAGTTGCCCAAAGTCCCGACCCAGGATAATTACTGAAAAGAGCCAAAATTTGAATTCAGATTCTCTGATATCAAGTCTAGTACTCTTTCTAGCGTGCATACAGATAGTTGGTTACACATTAACAGAAAAGAGTAGAACTATGGAACTGATAAAACCATAGTTATTATTTAACATAATGGCACAAAAAGAATACCAAAAGGTAACATTTATATTGAGTTGCTGTATTCAACTTAATAATTTGTCCCCAAATGCATACTAGGATTTATAACTAAATATTTTCACATATGTAAAATATGTGATAGACAAAAGATGTAGACTGTTTGCTATTCTATTGAAAAAAAGCTAAGTTTGTTACATTGTTTTCTTCATATTTTCCTTGCATAGTCTAATATGTGTGGGAGGATAGTGAATGGGGAATTTCTTGTTTCTCAAAAATTGGTGACTAAGCTTACAGACAAGGACAAAAGTTCACTAAGTTTGAAAATAATGTTCTTCCTACAGGGCTTGGATCCACCCTTCCAACACAGACCATCATTCTATTCTTCCTCCATCCCCAGGATATAAAAGGAGGGGGCTAGGGAGAAAGAAAGAGAGATTTTATGATCAACCTGGTGAGAGAACTTCTTAAGAAGAAAGAAAAATTACTCTTCCAACACCAAGTGCTTGCATATATGTGAAACAGTTTGAAAAAGAATGGCACCCCAAAAGTGAAGAATTCTCTGAGAAGTGAAGACTGTCATTTTGTTTCTCATTTGGAGATCTGCTTAGGCAACAAAGTTCCTGATCACCCCTACTATATAACTGAGCAAAGAAAAGAGAATTGGAAAGAAATGGCACAGTGAAAAGAAAGAGGCCACAGTGAAGTATCTCCCACTCCCACTGATTGCCATGGCAAGGATATAACAGTATCTCTCAATTCAAGAGTAGAGACTTCAAGTCATGTTATCTGCATTCTAGCCAAGAGAGCTATCCACCCCTAAGAGATCCCAGAAACAGGATGCTGCTGAATTGCCTGGGGAAGAACTCCAGTGAGATAGTGGGAAAAGTCAAGTCAAGCCAGATGTCCATTGTCAAGGGACTGTCAGAGCCCACGGAGCCTCTGAAGAACTGGCATGTGCCCCACACCAGCTACACAAAGGGCAGCATCAACACTCAGGCAGTGGTAGCCAAAGAATCATTGAGAACCAACAGAAAGAAATATAACAGCAATGAGGTAAGTAGAGAGTGTTCATCTCTGCCTCTCCTTCTTCCACATCATGGAGGAGCCAAGTCCTGAAGAGAAGAAAAGAAGTATATTTACAAGGCGACTACACCCTCAATACCTGCACCACTCCAATAAATCACTGCTCCCTTAGGCTTGCAATTGGAGGCTAGCACAAGATAGCATAAAAGTGAGGTATTAAACTGGGCTGGCTTTTAGGGATTATAAAGTTATGAAATCTGTTTAAGATATGACCAAAAGAAGAGAAGGTAACACTCAATACAGCATGGTTAAACCACTATAGAAGAACGAGACCATTCAGAGTTGTATATCCTACTATTTACAGAGTTCAGAGAGTTAAATAAACCTGGCGTTACAAATGTTTAACACTAGTGTGTTGACATCATGTATCAAAGATACTGGTTCATCATTGATAAAAACAGAAATTCTATCTGGTTAGTCTATTAACCTAAATAGGCCCAGTGGATTAACATCATCTGGAAAAAATAAGAAAAGTAATAATATTGTCTATTTTAGATAATTTCATTTCACTAGCTTGGGTCTTGCATTAAGGAGTGTGAGAAAGGCAGATGTCCTATCTTGCCAATAACAGTTTTGTTTTGTTTTTATTTGCAAATTACTTTAAGCTCATAAAAAACAATGAATAGTATCCCATGTGTTAAAGTAGTTTAGGTCTTCAATCCAGATCAGCTAATCTGAAAACACACGTTCTGGTAGACTGCAACAGACTATGTTATTTTCTCTACTATAAGCTTGCAATCACACAATTTTCTAGTTGGTGGAACAAGAGAACACAGTAAATTTTTCACTCATGCCATGCTGAGACTTCTTGCTTCAACATTTCTGAAAGATGATCACCAAACTCTACTCAAATATTTCCAGAGAATTCTGTCCCAATGGCTGGAGCCAGCCTCTGGGCTATTCATTCCATTCCCTGTGGGTCTCCATTCACTGCTGTCCAACAAAATGAATGTAAGTGGTATGCACTAAGAGGGATGGGTAGTCAGGCATGGTGACTCGCGCCTGTAATCCCAGTATTTTGGGAGATTGAGGCAAGAAGATTGCCTGAGCCCAGGGGTACAAGACCAGCCTGGGCAACTTGGCAAGATCTCACCTCTACAATAAAAAAAAAAAAAAAAATAGTTGGGTATGGTGGTGTGCACCTATGGTTCCAGCTACTTGGAAGGCTGAGATGGAAGGACTGCCTAAGTCCAGCAGGTCGAGGCTATGGTAGCCATCAGCGTGTCACTGCTCTCCAGCTTGGTCAGCAGAGTGAGACTCTGACTCAAAAAAAAAAAAAAAAAAAAAAAGAGGGAGGGGTAGAGAGGACGTCAGGGGGTATTGTAACCTTATAAAATATGGTGAACCTCTTGCTCTCTTTAAGTTATACCAGTATCCAATAAGGACAGTTGTACAGGGAAATGTGTCTTATTTACTAACTGTTTAAAAGAGGATTTGTTCTTGCACTTATTTCAAAAGCATTCTAAAAAGTATAGGAGGCAACATATTACAAGTCTTTTGCCTAGAACAACACTTTCAACTTTATTTTTTTAAACAAAGCTAAAATCTGCCTAGAATTTCAATCATAATTCCCATGGATAACAGCTGAAACTTTTGGTCCATGCCAGAGTGAAAGTATACTATAAAAAGATATGCAAGCTAACTGAAATTGGAACCTACATTTCAATTTGATCTAGTCCCCTAGTATAAGCAAACTCAAAAGCCGTATGTTTTTATATGAAGATAAACATTAGTGAAAGAATAAGAAATGAAATTGAACTGGAAGAAACCACAAAAAAAAATGAGGAAGGTCTATGAGAGCAGCACACACTGCGTGTTTATATGTGAAATATAATTCTTGTCACTATAGAGGTTCCATATGTGTGTTCTTCATGTGAACTACAGTGTAGCAAAATGTTTATGTTGATGTTTTACAATACTGCTAAACTCGGATGATACAAAAACGTGGGGATAGAGTAGATAGGAATCTTTAAATATTATCACTAGGGGTTATAAAAAATATTTCCATAGAAGTATCCTGAAAGGACTTTTTGCCTTCTTTTCTTCCCACTGTAGCAGGTAAGGGCAACATTGAATACCGAATAACGGGAGGTAGGGCCTTGGTTTTGTTGAGCCCTGAGTTTGTGGGCTAGTAAAAATAAAGATGAAAGACTTTAGCTTACCCTACTCTGCATTTGAATCATTGTGCATTTTTACCAGGCTACATAGAAGCTCTGAAAATCTTGTCTCAGATCCAAACCTTGAAAGCTTTTTATCTTTTATAAAATCTCTGATTATGTTAATGAAACACAATCTATAATTGGCCTATCTATGTTACTTTAGCATCTGGCAGTTTTACAGACCTGACTAAAAATATATGGTTAAAGCCCACTACTGTATAATTAAATGAAAGTTTGGCTTTATTCAGAAATGCAAATGAATTCTTGGCTTTTTCTCTTATTCACTTTTAAATTATTTATATGTATTCCCCATTCATAGTGCTTTGTCTGGTCCAGAAACAATTCAATTTCAACAAATTTTCAATTTGTTTAAAATTTTACAAAGAAAATGGCTTTAAATTATACAATAAAAACAGATTTCTGTTACTGGAAAAGGGTATACAATGTGTCTTGTGATATGCAACTTGCCAAACCAAAAACGAATGAATAGACATTTCATTTTCTTGTGTCATCTGACAAAGCTACTATTTATGTATATTAGCAGGTGCTTAGATCAAATCTCAGAAGAAAGGAAATTATTTTTACAAGTTATTTGAAAGCAATAAATGAACACCTTTAAAATTCATCCATCCTCTGAAATCTAATGTCATAAAGTAAATGTTTCTAATTCCATATTTTATATAGACAACAAACATTTCTAGATTTCTTCCTTCATCATCTGCCAGGGTTTCCTGCTAAAACTCCTGAAAGCACATTAACTCTTTCAAAGCACACCAGAGCTTCTGTAGTTGCCTGAAATTGCTGATGCCTGCTTTCCTCTCCATACTGATTGACATCTGGAGAAAGTTATTTATGTCCTGGAAAAGGGATGAGTGAAAGACGATATATGCTACATGACAAGTGTCAGTACAGAGACCATCTTTTAGCTTTGTCATTAATATTTCAAAGTAATCCACAAATATGTTTTCACTAATTCAAGATGGCTCCATTTACATAGTAATTGACTACTAATTGCGAAGTACGTGCATGCTACAAGCTGCAGCACACAATGAATCTCCTACTGAGTATTGGTCATTTTTTCAGCTGTTTATCTCACTGAAACATTACTGACAGTAGTAATATATGAATATTAATCAAGTCATTAAAATGCCACAAACTGCATATCAGTTTATTTACATAAAATAAAAAAACAATTATATTAATGAATATTGTATTGAATCTTGCACATTCATAAAGTACAACAATGCTTCTTGAGATAAATGGAATTGACTTAATAACACATAAGTTTAGTTTCAATGCAAGAATGAAGTTTGAAGAGTGTCAAGGTTATGAGACCATGACCCAGAAAGAAGCACTTTGACATTGCCAGAACACTGGCAATGACAGAAGAAAATATTTTGGAAACAATTGAATAAGTGTGAACCATATCAGCCTAGAGAGTCAATGACAACAACATTGACTGGAGGCCAAGATTTAAATAAATCTGTCTTTGATTTATTGTTGGTTTTGTTGTTCTTGTTTTTCAGCTCATTTGGGAAGACAATCTTACCTCATGCTTTTAGACATTGCCTCCCTCTAGTCAAAACAGCACTCAACCCCCATAAGATTTGAATTAATTTAATCTAACTTTCCAAATTAAGGATAATTTTCTTTCTCGGAAATGCTGCTAAATACTTAACCTGACTGGAATCTTAATACATGTGGATTTTCTTGATTTAAATAATATGAGTGTCCTACTTAATATTCTCCGGCTAGAGGAGGAGGGATTTCTTTGCAACCACATGGGTTTTAGGATAGACTCCTCAGAGGGGTCCCTGGATCTTCTGCCTCATAATCATCCAGGCAGGTAATTAAAATGGAGAGTCCTGGATCCCACTGCAGATCTACTGGGTCAAACACTAAATCTGGGGTTTGAGGATATACTTTTATAATAAGTTATTCACAACAGCAAAGGTATAGAATCAATCTAAGTGTTTATCATCAGATAACATATACACCACGGAACAGTACTCAGCCATAAAAAAGAATGAAAACATGTATTGTGCAGCAACATGAATAGAACTGGAGGCCATTATCTTAACTGAAACAACTGAGAAACAAAGTCAAATACCACATGTTCTCACTTACAAGCGGGAGCTAAATAATGAGTACACATGGACATAGAATGCAGAACAATAGACATTGGAGATTCAGAAGAATGGGAGAATGGTGGAGGGTGAGGGACGATAACTAACTTCATGCGGGTACAATGTACATTATTTGAATGATGCTTACACTAAAAGCCCAGACATTACCAATAACAAAACAGCACTTGTACCTCTTATATTTATACTACATACATACAACATACCTATATACATACATACATACATATATAAAACATAAATGGGTAGCAGGGAAAAAGGGTATCTGAGAAAAGTCAAGATCCATCACTTTCACATGCTACCTCCCTGTCCATATTGCATTTTGGGACTATTAACGGGACTGTTGCAGATAATAAAATAAGAAGGGCTTATTAGCTCTGTTATCAAGATTGGTTTACAAAAATTATTGATCTAACCCCTCCATATACACCATCACTGCAAGGCATAAACCCTTTAAAAGGCCTATGTTGTTCCACCTTGAAGAATCCACCACAAAGTCTTTTGATAAGAAGGCTTGGTAAAAATTAGTGAAGTTCAATACAATGACCTATAACTATAGGCAAGGTTTGTCTGTTCCACTGCAACTGGTTCCTGCTGAAAGGGAAACACACACACACACACACACACACACACACACACACACACACACACACACCCTAAAATCTATAGTAGAAAGTGGCCTTATTAATCTTATTTTCTTCAACCTGCTTTCTGCCTCTCGCCCTCTGCTGTACACCATTAACTGAACTCTACCGTTGCTAAAGATATTGACCCTCTCATTAGGCTAATCTTGTGTAGGATTATCCAATCTTCCCGATGTTCTACATTTTCCTTATTACCTTAATTGCTAGCTTTCAAATCTCTGCTGATACTCCATTCCATGTGTGCTCCTTGGTTATTTCTATTCACAAATATACTCCACCTGGGTGTGTTCCCAGCACTAAAAAAAGATATATCACAAAAACAAAGGTTATTGTAGTCAAGTAATTAGGGGAAATGCTTTGTACTTTATATTTTTCTGTCTCTTAGAGATTCACTATGTACACTAGTGTATTGAAGGAGCTGGGAATTCTTGCAGTAAGAAAAAGTCAATAATAAATTCGAATTCAGTTTTCCAAGTGAGCTCTTCCTTTTTTTCCCCACAACCGGGTTCACTAGTGCATGTTGGAGTTTCTTTGCCTTGTGTCTGTGATCTGATTCCATCTCTGTGATGGAGATTAGAACTCTGGAGTTGTCCTTGGATAGAAGCAAAATCGTAGAGGTGTCAGAAGACAAGTGCACACGTGGTAGTTTTTGGAGGAAGAGTTGTGACATTTTAAATCTCAAAATTGATTTTAAGGACGACCTCAAAAGACCAAGTAGTATATTCTTAATCCAACAGAGTTTTCTAGTTTGATGTAAAGACAAGTGATGTAAGACATGAAATACAATTTATATTCTTCCTATTTCAATCCCATTCCAATCATTATGTCTAGGATGAAAACAGTCAACAACTCTCTTGAACACGGGGTAAAATTACCTTTTCCACCACAGATTCTTTTAAAAGAAATAGTAGTAACCATCACAATCAGAAGAAGGCATTTTTAAGTAATACTGTGATTAACAAACATGACTGAAATATATTTAGGTAGATTGTAGAATTTTTTTTTTTTTTGCTTTTTTCTTTTTAACTCCAGACCTTTTGTATGTCTTGTTACAGACTATGGGCATTGTTTTATTTTGTTTTGTTTTGTTTTAATGTTAGAGTTGTGGGGTACATAAGTACTACATAAATACTACATAAGTAAATTACATTCAGGTCAGGTGTGGGTTAAAGGGATCACTCTCCTTCTAGCAGTGGACATGGTACCCAATGGATGGTTCTGTGCCCTTTCTCCTCCCTCCTTCCTTTCTCTGACTAGTAGTGCTCAAGCATCAGTTGTTCCCACATTTGTGCCTGTGTGCCCAATGTTTAGAGCCCACTTGTGAGTGAGAACATGTGGTATTCAGTTTTTTGTCTCTGTGACAGTTCACTTAGAATGACAGTCTCCAGCTGCATCCAAGCTGCTGTAAAGGATCGGATGTTCTTCTTCATGGCTGCATAGTATTCCATTGAGGCATTGTCTCTAAAATACTGCCTATAAAATGTCTTTAAGGTAACCAATTCTGTTATCAGATTATGTTAATAGAATATTATATGAAATGACTTGTCATATTGCTATACTTCACTCAAATAAATGTCTGAAATGTTTAAGTTGTCTAACTGTTGATCTTTGGTATTTGAATGGATTCATAAAAAAGAAAAATATAAGCTTTTAAACACAATAATTTTCAACATTACAAAACTCTTGCTTATATAAGTAATTTTTTTTTAGTATAGTAAATGTTTCAATCTTCTAGAAGTATTCTTTCCTATCAGGCACACTCAGCAGTCATCTGGGCCTGTCTCCCCCTTTCACTAACTTCCACTCCTACAGTTTCATGAATTCATGGAGAATGCTTACCTGGATGACAAATCAGGGCTGAATGTTATCTGACCTTTGGTTAGCAGCTCTGCTTTTCTGCACACCATCTCTCATGTCTTCATTCTGTCTTTACTTGGGCTACACTGACTAACTTTCTCTTTACAGATTTGTTATAAGCACTGGCACAGAATTGACTTTCACTCCCCAGAACACAGATAAAAGCAGATCAGTGTGTGTAACGATCTTGATAGGAAATGAAATTTCTAAGATGCCCCTGTACCTACAATTTTTAAAAGAAAAATAACAATTTATGCTATAAAGCTGAGAAATTGTGTCCCCCAGGATCTTCAAGATCTTGCTGGTCTTTTAGAAGAGCATCTTGACTTTACATTTGTTAAAGTAAAAATCTCAGTGACATTTCTCTAAAACCAGAGGGACATTCTGCCCTCTTAGGTGAATTCAAACTTCTCCTGAGAAATAGAAAATATGCCATCAACTTTAAAATAACATTTCTCAGAACAGCCTGCCCCAAGTCAGTTATCAATTTTTTTGAAACGTGTGGGTCTAGTCTTAGATGGTACAAACTATTATATAAGAAAAAGATTTATTAAGTGAAGGGTATTGGGGTACTCAGTGGCAATGTATGGTTCTATCATAATGATACATATCTCTTAAACAGTGTTTGGCCCTAATAATTCTAACTGAATAACACATTAACATATTAACATTTAACACCCTGAAATAGGCATATTATTATCTCTATTTCACCTGAGCAAAGTTAGGCACAGATAGGTTACACAACTTCTCCAAGATCACACTGAGGTTTCAAAAAAAAGCAGGTAAATCAAAACTGAGACTCAAAACCAGGCAGCCTTGTGAATCAATTCTCAGCTAGATGAGTCTTAAGAATAGCTAAAAATGTCAGAGATTCCAATACTCCAGCATGCTGGTTCTGTAAAAAAACAAAACAAAACAAAAACAAAACTACTGAAGGTAAAAACGATTAAAGATCAAAAAAATTGGGCTTTAGACGAAACAAAACTAGTTTTTAATCCATTCTTTTCTTTAGAAGAACTTAACCCAACTTATAGTCTTCTGGAAAGACCTAATGCTAAATGGTTGTTGATAACAAGAACTATTAAAATCACTTCTTCAGCATTGTGATAGGCAGAAAAATGGCTTCTCAAAGATGTCCACATCTTAATTCTCAGAACCTATGAATACATTACCATACATGGCAAAAGGGATATTGCAGATGTAATTAAGAGTACAAATCTGGAGATGCGGAAATTATCATGGATTATCCTGGTGGTCAATCTAAGCAAATGAATCATTAAGAGTACAGAACTTTACCTGGCTGAGTCAGAGAAATACAACATGAGTACTTAACTGGACAGTATTGGTTTTGAAGATGGAAAAAGTGGGCCATGAGACAAGGAATGTGGTGTCCTCTACAACCTGGAAACAGATCTTAGCTGACAGTCAACAGTAAATAGGATATCAATTTCACAACCACAAGGAACAGAATGCTGTAACAACTGGAATAAGCAGAAAATGGATTCTCCCCTAGAGCCCCCACAGAGGAATGTGGTGCGGCCCACACCTTAATTTTAGTAATGTGAGGCCCATACCCAACTTCTGATCTACAGAATAGTAAGATGATAAATTTGTGTTGTTTTAAGCCATTAAGTTGTAGTAATGGTTATGTCAGCAATAGAAAACTAATACAGGGCCAAGATGGCGACCGGGCAGCGTGGTCTGTGAGACCTCCGTAGAAGAGGACACAGAAAGACTCCAGATATCTCCCAGGGGGCTTGCTCCCCACACGGAACTCGCCCACGGACACCGCAGAGGCATTACAGCAGGCC